>APFE031099272.1:0-12988 GCA_000404065.3 Pinus taeda
CATGATCCAAGGTATTCCTGCATCTGTGTCTGAGATACACAAGAGAATCTAGAAACCTGAGTTTATCATCCATTTTTTGAGGGCCATAAACATTCATGACCATATAGGTATCCCTATCTCCCACAGGCTGAATAACCACTGATAAATAATTCCTAGATGCCTCAACATCTATTATGCCAATCTTTTGGGGGTTCCGAAGAGTGAGTATGCCTCTGCTGTATTCTCTACTTTGACTTCTAGAAACTCAAATAGATTGAGCCATTTTATATGTATTTGTTTTATCTTTTGAATGGAACATTTAGTTTCCTAGATAAAGATCATATCCGGAGCTACTTGCTTCATTCTATTACTAAGTATTCTTTGTTTTCTTTTACTACCTAGACCCCTAATATTCCAAGATGTGAAATTCATTATTAAAGACTTATAAAGGAGTAGCTGGTTAGATCTTTCATCTTACGTGAATCTATCATTAGCTTTCCACATTCCATCAATAGCTCATTCTGCTTTTTCCTGCCTCTTTTCTTTCCTGGGTTTCTAGGTGCTAATCCTGGTGTAGTTTTCATAGTTTTCACACCCTCGTTACCCTGCCTCTCAATGTTTTTTTGCCTCTCCAACCCATTAGCATGAGTTTTCCATATGAACAGCTATTGTACTCTATTTAACTCTTCTACACCTCCCATGGTTCCCTGTTTCAAGAACCCTTCCAGATCTAGGTGTTCTCTGTCAAGAATCTCCTGTAGCTTGTGGTCCATTTCCATCTCACTCTGGGTCATTTCCTGGTCTATCTCTGGTTCTGCATCGCTCATCATAGTCTCTCTTTGTTTATTAATATTATGTGTTTGTTCATGGTCTTCTTCTTTCTCCTTCTCCACTAGACTTCCTCCCATTGCCTGATCTGCTTTTGTCATCGCTTCATCTTCTTCAAGTACTTGGAACCTGTTCTGACTGGCCTGTTGCCCTTCATTTTGATGTTTCTTTGGCCCCCTTTTGCCCCCTTTTCCTCTATGTACCACATTATGAAAGCTTTCAGAGTCTTTCATTGTATTAACTTTACTCTCGGTCTCTATTGTACTGAGAGGGCAGTCTCTGAAAAGGTGCCCATGCTCATGGCATCTACGGAATCTGAATGGGATATGCTCATAATCTACTGTTTTCACCCATTCTTCATCAAAAAATTCCAAGATTACCTCATCTGGAAGAGCTCCATAGAGATCCATCTCCACACATATTCTTGCAAAGGTTGTATATTTTCCCCTTCTGGTGGCCTCAGAAGCTTTGACAAAACGCCCTAATTTATTTCCAATGGCAGTTAACGATCCAGATTGCCAATCATCAAGAGGTAGAGAGTAGATTATTACCCAGACCGGGACCGAAGTAAAAGTCTCACGCTCAGGGACAAAATTCATAATCCATGGCCGCATATAGAGGCCTATTGCTACATAGAAGTAAGGCCCTCCTTCAAACACTCTGTCTTTATCTTCAATATTTGTGAAGACCACAATGAAGAATCCCTTTGACCCAAGATGTAGGTCTATGTTTCCTTTTGTTTTCCAGTGGTACTTAATCCATGTCTGTAGAGCTTTTTCAGTGGGCCATAATCCCATGAATTTACAAATGATTGGATATGTCCGCATGTGGTCCCTATGTGCCTGCAGAGTAGGATAATTTAAAACTACTCTGGGTGTAATCTTAGCTTTGGGTTTACAAGATCCCTTTTGTGCTTTGTCTTTTATTCCCTATTCCTTGTCTTCTTCCACATTGTCTTTTGTGCTATTATTCTCCCTTGTTTTGGTGCAGTCTAGCTCCTCTTCAATGTTCCTTTTCCCTTCTTCTGAAGAACCTCTGTCATTTTCTATTGGTTTCATACATCTGCTGGCCACATCCTGCTTGTAGGAGGGAGTGGAGCTCCCTCCTTTACACCCTTCCATGGATATCAACCCCTACAAAAGTCTGGAAACCCTAGCTGCTCGCCCGCCGTAATATCAATCCTTGTGAAAATGTGACATTCAACCAAGGGGCTAATATTATAAAACCAACATTGTTAAACCCAAATATAAATACTACAAATACTAAAATAAACATGGTTTATTTTGACGGTGAGACAATTCTTATCACAACGTGACATTCAACCATGGTTGACGATGTTTGGCTATGATTGACAATGGTTTACCATGATTTATGTTATCAACTGAAGGGAATAATAAACCCAAGGGATTGATATTATAAACCCAAATGAATAATAAACCCAAGGGATTAATACTAAAACCCAAGGGAATAATATTAAACCCATGGGACTAATATTATAAACTTCACATTGAGTAAAGGCAAATATCAATACTACAAACACTAAAATAAACATAGTTTATTTTGATGTTGAGACAATCCTTGTCACAATGCGACATTCAAACATGGTTCGCTATGTTTGGCTACAATTTATATTATAAACCTAAGGGAATAAAATAACCCAAATTTTGATATTATAAACCCAAATGAATAATAAACCAAAGCGAGTAGTACTAAAACCCCAAGGGATTATGAACCCAAGGAAACAATATTAAGCTCAAGGGACTAATATTATAAACCCAATATTCGTAAACCCAAATATAAATATTACAAACACTAAAATAAATATGTTTTATTTTCATGGTGAGACAATCTTTGTCAAAATGTGACATTCAAGCATGGGACTAATATTATAAACCCAACATTGGTAAACCGAAATATAAATACTACAAAAACTAAAATAAACATGGTTTATTTTGATGGTGAGACAATTCTTGTCACAATGTGACATTCAACCATGGTTGGCCATGTTTCGCTATGATTGACAATGGTTTACAATGTTTGATATTATAAACCAAAGGGAATAATAAATCCAAGGGATTGATATTATAAACCCAAATGAATAATAAACCCAAGGGATTATGAACCCAAGGAAATAATATTAACCCAAGTGACTAATATTGTAAACCCAACATTCATAAAACCAAATATAAAGATTACAATGTCTAAAATAAACGTGATTTATTTTCATGGTGAGACATTCCTTGTCACAATGTGACACTCAACCACAGTTGACCATGTTTGATATTACAAACCTTGTTGGAATAATAAACCGAAGGGATTGATATTAAAACCCAAATGAACAATAAACCCAAGGGATTAATAATGAAACCCCAAGGGATTATGAACCCAATGGAATAATATTAAACCCAAGGGCCTAATACTATAAGCCCAACAATCGTAAACCCAAATGTAAATATTACAAAGACCAAAATAAACATGATTTATTTTCACGGTGAGACAATATTTGTCAAAATGGGACATTCAACCATGGGACTAATATGGTAAACCTAAATATAAATATTACAAACACTAAAATAAACATGGTTTATTTTCATGGTGAGACAATCTTTGTCAAAATGCGACTTTCAACCATGGGATTAATATTATAAACCCAAATTTGGTAAACCAAAAAATAAATACTACAAACACTAAAATAAGCATGATTTATTTTGACAGTGAGACAATCCTTGTCACAATGCGAGATTCAACCATGGTTGACCATGATTGATATTATAAACCTAAGGGAATAGTAAACCCAAGGGATTAATATTATAAACCCAAAGGAATAATAAAACTAAGGGATTAATACTAAAACCCCAAGGGATTATGAACCAAAGGGAATAATATTAAACCCATGGGACTAATATCATAAACCCAATATTGATAAACCCAAATATAAATACTACAAACACTAAAATAAACATGGTTTATTTTGATGGTGAGACAATCCTTGTCACCATGCAACATTCAAACATGGTTGACCATGGTTGGCTATGATTGTCAATGGTTGACCATGATTGATATTATAAACCTAAGGGAATAGTAAACCCAACTTATTTACATTATAAACCCAAATTAATAATAAACCCAAGGGATTAATACTAAAATCCCAAGGGATTATGAACCCAAGGGGATAATATTAAGCCCAAGTGATTAATACTAAAACCCTAAGGGATTATGAACACAAGGGAATAATATTAAGCCCAAGGGACTAATATTATAAACCCAACATTTGTAAACCCAAATATAAATATTGCAAAGACTGAAATAGAAATGATTTATTCATGGTAAGACAATCCTTGTGACAATGTGACATTCAACCATGGTTGACCATGATTGATATTATAAACAGGAGGTAATAATAAACCCAAGGGATTGATATTATAAACCCAAATGAATAATAAACCTGAGGGATTAATACTAAAACCCCAAGGGAATAATATTAAACCCAAGGGAAGGTCGTGGAGGCGGCGTAGTGGTAAAGTCGGCCTCGTCATGACGGACTGGTCTTGTGTTCGATCAGGAGCAAGGTCGTAGCTTTTCGTGCGAGTAGTTAGTATAAACCGGGCCAAGCGCACTACCTTTTGAAAATTATTCATAATCATGTCTCGTGAATTAAACCCAAGTAAGAAAATTGGGGGAAAAGGCGGGAGATACACAGCGACCAGGGCGACCACAACGAGCAGGGTTCGATTCTAATGGAGAGTGGTAGGGGAGGGAGCTTGACTCCCTCCTACAAAGATGCAGTGGCTAGTAGAAGTAAATCACCAGCTGAAATTAGTAAAGGTGATATGAACAATAGTAACAGGTGCATTGAAAAGGACACAGATGGGACCAGAGCAAAAGAAAACAGCAACACAAAGGACAAAAAGGAAGAAGACAAAAGTCTAGGCTCAAGAGACAAAAAATAAAAAGGACCTTGTAAACCAAAAGTAGAAATCACTCCTCGAGTAATATTAAATGATCCTTGCAAGAGCACAAGGAACACATGGGAACCTACGCCATTATCTGTAAATTTATGGGACTATGGCCCATAGAAAAGGCTTTACAGACATGGATCAAGTATCATTGGAAGCCCAAAGGAAGCATTGACTTACATCTATGGTCAAAAGGATTCTTCACAGTATTTTTCTCAAACATCGAAGATAAAGACAGAATATTCGAAGGAGGTCCCCATTTTTTTGTTGAAGCAGGTCTCTATATGAGACCTTGGAGGATGAAATTTGTCCCAGAAGGGGAGACTTTCTCTTCAGTTACTGTGTGGGTAAGGCTCTACTCTCTACCTCTTGAATATTGGCAAATTGAATCATTCGCTGCCATTGGTAATAAACTAGGACGCTTTGTCAAAGCTTCTGAAGCCACAAGAAGAGGAAAATACACCTCCTTTGCTAGGATATGTGTGGAAATGGATCTATCAGGAGCACTTCCGGATGAAGTCACCTTGGAAGTTTATGATGAGGAGTGGGTGCAGACGGTAGACTACGAACATATCCCCTTCAGGTGCCGAAGATACCATGAACATGGGCATTTATTAAGAGACTGCCCTCTCATCAAATAAGATAACAAAGAAAAACCTAAGAATGAAGGACACTGAAAGCTTCCAGAGAGTGGTTAGTAGAGGAAGGGGAGGAAAAAAGTGACCAAAACAACAACACACTGAGGAGCAAAAGCGTAGTCAGAATAATTTTCAAGTGCTAGAAGAGCCTAAAGAAAGCACAAGAGAGATTCAATATTAGGAGGAAGATGCTAAGGAAAAGGGACAAAAAGATGACACAAATCCTTCTCCAAATATTGACTCTCAAAAAGAAGCCATGAGAAGTGAAACAAAAATGGAAACGGACCAGGAAATGACCCAAGGTGAAACAGATTTGGAAGATCACGAACTACAAGAAATCCTTGACAAGGAAAACTTGGATCTGGAAGGATTCATGAGGCAAGGAACCAAAGGAGGAATAGATTCTTTGCCTCGAGAAGAATGCAACGGGATACAACAACTATTTTTATGGAAGACTCAGGAACGAGGACTGGAGAAAGGTAAAAACATCCACAAACAGGAGCATAGAGGGGTGAAAACAATGAAATTCAATCTAGGACTAGCCACCAGAAATCCAAGCAAGAAGAGAGGTAG
Source organism: Pinus taeda (assembly GCA_000404065.3). Classification (NCBI taxonomy): domain Eukaryota; kingdom Viridiplantae; phylum Streptophyta; class Pinopsida; order Pinales; family Pinaceae; genus Pinus; species Pinus taeda. The sequence continues at coordinate 5,975 of APFE031099272.1, forward strand.
AAAAAAGCAAAATGAGCTCCTGATGGAGTGTGGAAAGCTAATTATAGATTCGGGTAAGATGAAATATCTAACCAGTTACTCCTTTACAAATCTTTAATTATGAAGTTCATATCATGGAATATCAGAGGTCTAGGTAGTAAAAGAAAACAGAGAATGCTAAGTAACATAATGAAACTAGCAATGCCGGACATAATCTTCATTCAAGAAACGAAATGCTCCATTCAAAAAATAAAAAAAATCCATAACAAATGGCTCAGAAAATTTGAGTTTCTAGAAGTCAAAGCAGAGAACACAACGGGTTATATTCTTACTCTTTGGAATCTCCAAAAAGTCAGCATTGTAGATGCGGAAGCAACAAGAAACTACTTATTAGCTATCATTCAACCAATGGGGATGTCTGAGACCTTCTTGGTCATGAATGTCTACGGTCCTCAGAAAACTGATGAGAAGCTTAAATTTTTGAACTCCCTGGCAGATATCAGAAGCAGACGTGAAGAAATCCCTTGGGTCATTAGAGGAGACTTTAACATGATTAAATCCCTTTCGGAAAAAAAAGGAGGCACCAGAATCCTCAGTAGAAACTCAGTAGGATTCCATTCTTTTACAGAAGACATGAAAATGGTTGACTTTGAAATGCGTAACGGTCTTTTTACTTGGAACAACAAAAGAGGAGGCAAGGCTCAAGTTGCCTCCAAATTAGACAAATTTTTGATCTCCGAGAAGCTGATGCTCACAAATATAGAAATAACTACAAGTATTCTCCCATTTGGAGGCTCTGATCACTGGCCGATTTAATTACAAATCAAGGGAATTGATGCTCCCAAAAACAGACCCTTTAGATTTGAGAATATATGTCTCTCTCACCCAGACTTCATCAGCAACATTGAAAAATGGTGGTCTGAAGATCTTCAAGTTTAGGGCTCCAAAATGGTCCTCCTCCATAAAAGACTAAAGCACATAAAAATCAAACTCAAAGAATGGAACAAGAGGGATTTTGGTAACATTTTTGTAAGCAAAAAATCAATAGAGATCAAACTGCAGGAACTAAACCAAGCTATGATCACTGATGGTTTTGATAAAACCAGAAGTGAGAAAGCTGAAAAACTCAACCTAGATTGGGAGAATATATGCAAACAGGAGGAAATCTTTTGGAGACAAAAGTTAAGAGTGCAATGGCTCAAAGAAGGTGAGCGAAACACTAGCTTTTTCCACCATTCCACCATTGCCAATAGAACGCACAATATAATCTCCTCAATATTGAGTGAAGATGGGGAGATCCAAACCTCTCACAAGAATATTGAAGGTGTGTTGGTTCAATATTTCAGAGGCATCACAAATGAAAATAATCCAGACAGAGACCAACACATAAAGGAAATTATAAAGAATATTCCTAGGATGGTGTTAAAAGAAGATAACTTTAACCTGAACAAACCAGTAACTAAAGCAGAGGTTAGTATGGTCATCAAAAACATGCAGAATGGCAAAGCTCCAGGTCCAGATGGTTTCAATGTTGATTTTTTCAAAGCCTGCTAGAAGGTTGTCAAACAGGACATCTTGGAAGTGGTAGAGGACTCCAGAAGAAGTAAATCCATCCTGAAAGCCCTCAACAACTCCTTCATCTCCCTGATCCCCAAACAGGACTCGGACCTGACTCTTGATCAGTTCAGACCCATTGCCTTATGCAATGTTGTTTACAAAATTATTTCCAAAATCTTGGCCAACAGACTCAACCCTCTTCTTCCTTCTTTGATTTCTGGGGAACAGTCTGGTTATGTTGAAGGAAGTTGAATCCTGGATAATATTATTCAGGCCCATGAGGTTGTTCACTCTCTCACTAGAAAAAGGCAGACCGGTGTGATTATACAACTAAACATTGCAAAATCATATGACAAGGTGAACTGGACTTACATCAAAAAGGTCATTTCTGCTTTTGGGTTTGATCATGACTGGATCAAATGGGTTATGGATTTGGTTACTTCACCCATCTTTTCAATTCTGGTGAATGGCTCACCCTCAAAGATCTTCACTCCTTCTAGAGGCATCAGGGAGGGAGACCCACTCTCTCCCTTCCTCTTTATACTCATGATGAAGGATTGGGTTGAACCATTAGAAAGGCCAAAGTTTCAGGGAAGATCAAGGGTCTCCATTTAATGGAGAATGGGCAAGCCTTGACTCATCAGCAATTTGTGGATGACACCATGCTACAGGGCATCCTCACAGTCAAGGAGGCTACAGCATACAAGAAAATCTTAAATGACTTTGCCTCAGCTTCAGGTATGGAAGTCAATCTCTCCAAATCAATTTTTTTTTTCTTAAACACTAGCATTGCTATTCAAAGGAACATATCTAGAATTCTGGGCTTTCAAAGGGAGGTCCTCCCTTCAAAATATTTGGGTATCCCCCTAACAGATAAACCAATACACAAAAGTATCTAGGAACCGGTGCTCAACAAGATGCAAAACACGATCAAAAGAGGGACTTATAGAGCATTGAACCTTGCTGGTAGATTGATTTTAATGAAGGTAGTTCTTCAATCTATCCATGTTTTATTTTATTAGCCCTGCCAGCTCCCAAAGGGGTCTTACAGTAATTTAGGAACATTCAGAGAGACTTTCTCTGGGGAAAGGAGGAAACTAGAAAGAAATGGGCTCTTGTGTCTTGAGATAAAATATGCAAACCCAAAATTATTGGAGGCCTACGCTTAGATGATCAGGAGATTCTAAGTAATGTTTTAGGAGCTAAACTATGGTGGAGATGGGTTAAAGAACCAGGGGCACAATGGGCTAATACTTGGAAAGAGAAATATGCAAGCTCCTGGAAAACGAATGAGCTCATCAGAATGTCAGGAAACATAAAAGGCTCTCACATCTAGAATAGAGCTTGGGAAAATAGAGGCCTAGTACAAAGAAATAGCTTCTGGGAAATCAGAGCTGGAGATCAGGCTCTTTTCTGGGAAGATAAATGGAAACAAGAACTGATGTTGTTAAGGGAGGAATTTTTGGGCATCAAGCAAGAAACTAATTTCCAAGGGCTAATAAAAGTCAGGTATTTCTGGAATCTTCCTCAGGACATTGAGAAATGGAGAAGCTGGAGGAAAATAGAATGCAGAGCGGACAACCCCATAAAAGCAAAAAACAGAAGAACTCATGAACATATTGAAACAAAGGAAGATCCTGGTTACAGATGGGCAAGATCAGTTATGATGGGGCCAAAACAACTAAGGAATCTTTAATATTAAGGAAGCTAACATAATTTCTCTTAACCTAGAGCCCTGCATTTTGGATAGGTCCTGGCAAAAGCTTTGGAGTCACCAAGGTTGGATGAAGATCAAACTGTTTATGTGGTTAGTTCATCACAAGAAAATACTAACTTGGGATAACATTAAGAAGAGGGGGGTGATGGGGCCTTCTAGATGCCAATTATGTGAGGCTCAAGAGGAGACTATGGAGCATATTCTCAATAGTTGCACCTATACCTCCTGGTTGTGGGATTCTTTCAAAAGCATTTTTCAGCAGATAGACAGAGACAAGGGTAGCATTATTAACACCCTGAACAAGTGGAGGAAAAACTTTGCAGAGAATGAGATCCTTAATTTGGCCTGGAACTTTACACCAAGCTTCATTATCTGGAATGCTTGGAAAGAAAGGAATAAAATAATTTTCAAGGATGAAAAAACTACCCCTCTTTGCCTGATGGAATTGACCCTAAAGAAAATAAAGCAGACTATTTCCACAACTTTGCATAGTTATCCCTCGAATCCTCCCACGACACTTGAATTGAGAATTCTCAAGCAGCTGGGAATGCATGAGATCATCCTCAATGGTCTGAGGAGAAAAGAAAGAATGTTGGAAAGGGAAAAGGAGTTCTAGCATCCTCCACCAAAAGGTTACCTAAAATGCAACATTGATGGGGCTTCAAAAAGCAACCCGGGGACTGCAGGTTATGGAGGTGTGTTAAGAGATGAAGATGGTAAAATAATTTTTACTTTCCATTGTCATTTAGGCCAAGCTACCAATAACATGGCTGAATTAATGGCTTTGGAACAATGTCTAGAGCTTCTTAAACTCAATCACAGCTCAAATGCTCTCATCAAGGCAAATTCCGAGATTTCTATAAATGCACTCAAGGAAATCAGCTATGGTACAGCACCTGAAAGAATCTCAAAACAATGGAGACTAATACAAGTGTACCAAAGAATCCAAAAGGATCTCCAAAGTCTACAAATGGTTAGCTTCAATCATGTTCGGAGGAAGGCCAACAAACTTGTAGATCTTCTGGCCAACCTAGGAGTGACTAATCCAAATTGCAGAATACAAATGAAATGGCAAGAGATGCCTCCAAGCAGGCTAAAAGCTCTCTGCGAGGCTCAAGCTGTAGAGGACAAAGAAATTTTCGATTGTTGCACTCAAGGGTCAAGCCAAGATTAAAGCTCTTTATGCCTGTTCTTTCTCTATTCGGTGGTCAGCTCCTTGAAATAGGGCTTTCTCTGCATAGATGACAACTTCCTTAGGGGCATGGGAGCTTATCTCCTTCGTTCCTTGAGAGGTGACACAAGGTTTCTTCTGCAATTCCAGAATGTTTTGGCGGCAAGGTTTATTGTCGGGTTCAGCAGGTTGAAAGGTTGGTTTGCTCACTATATGATTTTCCCACTCTTTTTTTCTTTTGGTTTGGAAAACCGGGCTAGCAGCGGTTTTCTTTTGATCGCAAGGTTCCCAAATGGTAAGTGGTTTTGGCTCATTGAGAGCGATTCCACTCAGCTCTTTACACATCGCAGGGGGGGTCTTAATGCCACCCTTGATCGTGCCTTAAAGACCATGCATCTTAGCTATCCGATATCTCTCTGCGTCATCCTTTTCAGGTAAGGGCGATCGACGGTCAGATCTCATCGGGATAGTTGGTGGGGTCGCATGTTTGTTCATTCTTTGCAAGTTTTGTATAGGAGGTGACGCGGTCTTTGACCTTGGGTCTCCTTGTTGACGTGGGGACACTGTGTTCGTTAGCTTGTCCTTGAGTTGTTTTAGTGGGTCACATCTTTGTTTATTTGATCTTGATGGTTGAATAGGCCATAGATCGGTAAGCCTTTTGTACTTATTGTAACTATATTTTTGAGTTATTGAAATAGAAGGAAAGTCTCTTGCTCCAACAAAAAAAAATTGTTAAACCCAAGGGACTAATATTATAAACCCAACATTCATAAACCCAAATATAAATATTACAAACACTAAAATAAACATCATTTATTTTCATGGTGAGACAATCCTTGTGACAATGTGACATCCAAGCATGGTTGACCATGGTTGGATATGATTGAGAATGGTTTACCATGATCGATATTATAAACCTAAGGGAATAATAAACCTAATGGATCTATATTAAACACTAGGATTAATATTATAATCTCTATCAATAATATTATACCCTAGGAATATGAACCCTTATATTAATAAACCCATAAGAATAATATTATAAACCCAAGGGATCGGTAAACCCAAGAGATGAGTATTATAAACTTAGGGGATTAATATTATAAGCCATAATATTACAAATTATAAATCCAAGATATTAATATTAAACTTAAAATAAATCCAAGAGAATGATATTAATATTAAACCCGAGATATTAATATTCTAAACCAAGGGATTCATAAACCTAAGGAATTTGTATTATACGCCCAAGAGATTTAAATTAAACCCTAGGATTAATATTATAAACCTTATGAATAATATTATACCCTAGGAATATGAAACGTTGTATTAATAAACCCAAGAGATTGATATCATAAATGCAAGGGACTAATAAACCCATGGGATTACAAACACGTAGGAATAATATTAAACATAAGGAATTAATATTATAAACCCAAGGAATTTAAATATTATAAAACTTAGGATTAACATTATAAAACTATCTCATTAATAAACCCAAGCAATTAATATTAAAAACCCAAGGGAATAACATTAAACCTTAGGATTAATATGGATTAATCAACCATGAATTAATGTTAAACCTAAGGATTAATATTAAATCCTTTCTCACAATGCGACATTGGACCATGGTTGAACATGATTGATTTTCGTATTGAGACAATATTTGTCGTAATGTGATGTTGGACCATGGTAGACCATTAATAAAACCGCATATACAACCATTTTAAAATGGTTGGCCATTGTTGATTTTAATATTGAGACAATATTTCTCAAATCTTATGATGTTGGACCATGGATATGAATTGCCATGGTTGATGATCCTTGAAAATTGTTTATTTTCATATTGATACAATCTTTGTCACAATGTGGTGTTGGACAAAGGGACCTATCTGATTAATAAACCCGAGTGATTAATATGAAAAACCGAAGGGAATAACATTAAACCTTATGATTAATATTAAATCCTAGGAACATAAACCCTAATATTAATAAACCTAAGGGATTAATATTATAAATGAAGGGGATTATAAACTAAAGATATTAATATTAAACCCTAAGATTAATTTTATAAACCATAGGTATAATATTAAACCCTAGGAATACAAACCCTATGATTAATATTAAAACCCTAGGATCAATATTATAAACCAAAGTGATTATTAAAAGCATTGGACTAATATTATAAACCCAACATTCGTAAACCCAAATATAAATATTACAAACACTAAAATAAACATCATCTATTTTCAGGGTGAGACAATCCTTGTGACAATGTGACATTCAAGCATGGTTGACCACGGTTGGCTATGATTGACAATGGTTTACCATGATTGATATTATAAGCCTAAGGGATCTATATTAAACACTAGGATTAATATTATAATCTCTATCAATAATATTATACCCTAGGAATATGAACCCTTATATTAATAAGCCCATAAGAATGATATTGTAAACCCAAGGGATCAGTAAACCTGTTGACACCTAATCCTCACGATTGGGTGAATTTATGTAAATAGTTAAATTAGGAATGTGAACAGTCATCAGGAGATGAACTGAGCAGTCACATTCTTTGTATATAACAATA
>APFE031099276.1:2197-21285 GCA_000404065.3 Pinus taeda
TGCTAAACTCTTCTTCGAACGAGTGTGGGTGCACTTTGGGATCCCACAGTCTATCATCTCAGATCGGGACAGTCGGTTTCTCAGCACATTTTGGTCCAGTCTCTGGTCAATGCTGGACACCAAACTCACGAAGTCCACAGCCTTCCATCCTCAAACTGATGGCCAGACAGAGGTTGTCAATAGGATGATTGTGCACATTCTGCGCATGTATAACTCAAAGCATCCACGCACATGGGACGAGAGCCTCCCCTATGTTCAGCACAGCTACAACCGCGCTCTTCACAGCTCCACTGGCCATAGCCCTTTTCAGGTGGGTTTGGGATTCCAGCCACTTTGCCCCATTGATGTGGCCATGCCACTTGCAGCTACTCACATGAATTCAGCTCATGTCCAGTCCGAAACAGATAAGGCCACCAGCTTCATTGAGCGCATCCAACATATTCGCCAGCAGGTCCATGACATTCGTGAGAAATCAAATGCCAAGTACAAGCAGGACATGATCAACATCGGGTGCCACACAAGTTTCAGGTGGGCGACAAAGTCTGGTTGCATTTGCAAAAGGAACGCCTTACTGGAGCCTATCGGAAATTAAGACCACTCCGATATGGTCCTTACACCATTACTAAGGCTATGGGAGACAATGCATTTGAGCTCAGCATTCCCCCATTCCTTGGCCTGCACCCAGTGTTCAATGTGGACCGCCTTCGGCCATACATTCCACCATTGCTAGACACATCCGACATTGCAGAATAGCTCCAACCCACAGAATTAAATCCAGATTGCATGGAACAAGCTGCAACTGACCGGATCATGGACACACAGATCAAGAACACTCGCCAACAGAATATCCAACTGTATCGAGTTGTCAAAGTAGGCCAATTCCTTCACCAGGGAAAGTGGCTCACCAAGGACCAAGTTCAATAAAAGTTTCCTCATCTCATGGAGGAACTCAACGCAATGGGGCCATTGCTTCCTAAGGGGGGAGGAATGATCCAGGTGGATATTGGTGGCCACCTGCCAAGTCCATCTGGACCCCCATCATTGTTTCTCTCAGCATTTTCAGTTTCCTTAATTGTAGCACAACTTACTATTTTTAGCAGTTTTTCGGTCCTGAACTTCCGGAGCCGTTTTGAGGCCCTAAACGACGTTTTTTGGGAAATCTGGGGGCAACATGGGTCCACGGACCGATGTTGCCCTCCCTAAAGTGGTAGTTCTCGGATAGATCTTTCTAATGAGCTATCGTACGCGTCAAACGGAGATCATATGCCAAAGTTACGACCCCGGGAAATTGATGTACCAATTTACCCAAACGGGGCCCCACAATTTGGCGTTTCATCTTCTAGGGTTAGGTTTTGGGATGTGAAGGGTTTTTCATTGTTTCTCAACAATAAATAGGCCTCCGACCCTCATTGTAACACAGTTCAGAGGCATGTAGTCACCACATCCTTCTCAGAGATAAGCTACCATCGCCCTAACTGGTTTATTTCCATTTCTGGTTGTAAGCATATTTCAGTGTTTTCCATTAATGAAATGAAGTATTATTTCCGCTACATATTTGTGTATATGGTTATCTCTGTATTTTGTTGCGTTCCTGTTAAATCCGGATCAACGCATAAGAGACATCATCTCACATTGACAATCCCTGTAGAGGTCCATAAACCTAGATTTTGCGCTGATATCTCGAGCCCTCGCAGAGCGGACTCCCTCGTCAACCAAAACTCTAGCCAATCTGTCGCAGTAGTCCATCCAAAATCACAACCAGCCCTACAGACCCAATCCCCCACGACCCCCTGAGGATGTGCCTCACCCTCTTGGGCCTCACCCATCTCCTCATCTCCTCCATTTGTTGGGGGAGGAGGCATGTCGCCATCGAATGTGGTTATAAATACAAAATATATAGTACACAACAATAAATATAGAATTTCATTAAACAAGCTAAAGAACGTGCTATAATAAATTTTATTCTAATGAATTAAAACAATAAAATGAAACTAGATTAATTTAAATAACACACTAATATTCCCTTTATCATCCAGAGGCTCAGGCGACGTGAAGAGGATGTTGGGACACTGTCTCCAATCAAACCCCGCATACAGAAATGCCAACGCGACAAACACATGGTCATCCTCACTGGCCAGTAGCACCAGTGCCTCAGCGAAAATCTTGGTCAGATACTTTAATAGGCCCCACTTGGGCATAATCTGCCCCTACATGTGCATTTAGACCTCAGTGATCGGCCTAGGAGGGAGAGGGTCAAATGTATGCCTCATCTCTGGAAACCTCTCAAAAATTAAACAAAAAAACTATGAAGCGAAAGGGAAGGTCGCCCTCCGATGTCTCAACACATGACATCTATCTAAACCCATACAAAATTGCCTCAAAAGAATGGTAGAACATCTAATACAACGTGGTGTGTGAATCAAAGATTTTTGAAAATAGAAACAATAAATGTTTAAAATAACATCCATAAATTCCAATTTAGTTTGTCCTTAATTAAATTGTAAATTAAATTTGTAATTCTTTTCTCATAACAACTTGTAATAGTTAACTAAGTGAAGTTGACTTAGTTAACATAGGAATTTCGAGTTGAAAGTCTTTTGGAAGTCATGTAAGTGTTCTCCCTAAATTTTAGGGGTCCAGATTGAGTTTATTTGAGTTGTAATTAGATAACTCAGTTTCACTGAGTTATATACAGTTAAACTAGTTCTAACTGTTTTTGGAACTAGTAGAGGTCTAGTAGTGAGTTAGTGCATTGGTGCATCCTTAGGTGCTACTCTAGCTAACTAAAGATTTACTCATGAGAAATTCATGCATGTCAGTTTAGAGGAAAACCCAGTTGAGACTAGAGTGCAGGGACGGTGTACTATCAGTTGTAAAATTTTCCGAGTTGTACAGATGGTGCATGCAATCAGTTGGGGACCTATGTTTGGATTGCACAGTTATAGTGTGAGGATTTGCCTTTAAGTGTGGGCTAATTCTCTCAAGAAGAGCACAAGCAAGTAGGAGCTTGAAGGCTAGGAATTTGGCTAAGTTTTGGCCAAAGGAAGTCATCGGGCAAAGGATAGGAAATACTTGTGAAGGTTGAGCTCAAGGTTGAGCAGAGCATATTGTATTCATCCAAGGCTTGCTTGTGGGCATAAAGAAATAGGGGCTGTGAGAGCTGCATAATAGGTTAAGAATTTAGCTTGATCTCGCTTGTGAGCTGAGAGTTGATTATGCTTGTGTAGGGATTGTTCTTGTGAGAACAAGCACTGTATTCTCATCTTGGATTTATGATTAATTCAATACAGATAGGAGGGGTTTTGAGTCGTGGCTTTCCCCGGATAAATATTGTGTTATGTGCCATTGATTACCTTCCTCTTGTTGATTACTGTTTTCATCAATATTTATGGGCTTCCACTGTAAAGAGTAGAGTAGATTCTTGTCTTGTGTTTTAGGGAATTACATGAGTTGTGAATCTACAAGAAAATCTACATGGTATTGGAGCTAGATTTGTAGAAATTTTCCACATGGTAGTGGAGCTGAAGACAGTGTAAAAGAGAAGAATTTCAATTTGTCCTTGCAGATTGATGGAGCTCTAGTTCAGGGCATATCCAAAAGACCCATTGTGCAGAGTTCTTAATGGAGCTAGAAGGTTGTTATTGGGTAGATTGAGGAGGAGGAATTTTTTGGGTGACGAGTTTGCAGAGTAGATCTGAAAATGTTTGTTGAACTTTTTCAAAAACAAATAGAAGAGCTAGATTCCTTGTGACAAAACACCCATATTTTAAAAAAATCATCTGAATCAAAGTTCAGATGAGGAAGATATATTTAAAATCAACTCTCTTTTTTTCAAAAAATTTCGTGACAGTGGGACAAATGAAATAGATTGGTGTGCGGGTCAAGAACCTGTATGATCTTGTGGTATAAGATGCATGCAAAGTCTTGAGGAGTAAGGCAAAGGTTAAAGACTTGGTGGGTGAGAAGGAGAGTAAATTACCTCTCATCATGCAACCTCAGAAGAAGCCTTAGAAGCAGATTCAAGAAATTGTGGAGCAACCATAAATGGAGAATCTGAGAGGAGACCGAGTGGAGAGATCCACTCAAGGAGAGAAGAAGTAGGTTCAGACAATTGTGGAGCACCCATAATTGGAGAAACAGAGACAAGACCAAGTGGAGGCATCCACTCATGCAGAGACGTCTAGTAGGGGGAATTTCGAGCCAGGTGGGCAAAGGGAGCACATGCATCCATACCTTTAGTTGTGAGGTGGGACAATGTAAAGTGATAGTCCCAAGAGGGCTTAAATTAGGTAGGGTCCATTGAGAGGTTTTATCTCATGGATCGTTCCTTGCTACGGGAGCCCAAAATACATAGTAGCAGAGGAATCAATGGTGACTGATGCAGTCAGAGATCAGAGTGACAGAGGCTAGAGCTGTCAGATAATGAAGAGTGTAGAGAACAGTAAACAACAGTGCATAAAGGCAGAGTCAGGAGAAGCACAAAGTTTTTAGTCGACAGAGGCAGTAGTAATTAGTGACTTTGATGGCAGATGCATCATATTGATTTAGGTTGGATTTTTTTTTTTTTGGCAGCGAGTTTGCAGAGAAGATTTGAAAAATTTTGTTGAAAATTTTCAAAAACAAATAATAGATATGGATTCCTTGCGACCAAATACCCAAATTAAAAAAAAAAAAAAATCATCTGAATCGAAGTTCAGATGAGGGAGATATATTTAAAATCAGCTCTCTCTCTTTTTTCTATAAAATTTCGTGACATTGAGACAGATGAAGCAAATTGGTGTGCGGGTCAAGAACCTGTATGCTATTGAGGTACAAGATGCATGAAAATTCTTGAGGAGCAAGGAAAAGGTTAGAGACTTGGTGGTTGAGAGGGAGAGTAAATTACCTCTCAACATGCAGCCCCAAAAGAATCCTCAGAAGCAACTTCAAGAAATTGTGGAGCAGCCATAATTGGAGAAGATGAGAGGAGACCAAGTGGAGAGATCTACTCAAGAAGAGAAAGTAGTCTCAAACAATTGTGGAGCAACCACAATTAGAGAAGCAGAAAGAAGACCGAGTGGAGGCATTCACTCATGCAGAAACCTCCAGTAGGGGGAAATTTTGAGCCAGGTGGTTAGAGGGAGCACATGCATCCATACCTCCAGGTGCAAGGTGGGATGATGTGAAATGATAGTTTCCCAAGAGGGCTGAAATTGGGTAGGATCCATTGAGAGGTTTTATCTCATGGATCATACCTTGCCACGAGAGCCCAAAATACATAGTAGCGGGAGGAATCAATGGTGATTGATGCAGTCAAAGATCAGAGTGACAGAGGCTAGAGCAGTCAAATACTGAAGAGTGAAGAGAAGAGTTGACAATAGTGCAGAAAGGCAGAGTCAGTAGAAGTGCAAAGTTTTCAGTCGACGGAGGCAGTAGTAGTCAGAGACTTTGATGACAGATGCATCATACTGATTCAGGTTGGATTTTTTATTTTTACTTTTTTGGGGCGACGAGTTTGCAAAGAAGATATGAAAAATTTTGTTGAAAATTTTCAAAAACAAATAACATACCTGGATTCCTTGCGACAAAATACCCAAATTTAAAAAATTATATTTGAATCGGAGTTTGGATGAGGGAGATCTATTTAAAATCTGGTTTTTTTTTTTTTTTTTTATTATTATTATTATTATTATATGATTATGATGGAATGATGATGATGGTTAACGTCCACTAAGACCAAACATTGGTCTATCGGACCTAAAAAAACAAATTAATTTATTTTGATTTATTTTGATTTATTATTATTATTTTTGGATTATTATTTATTTTTATTTTATTTATTTATTTATTATTTTTATTTATTTATTTATTTTGGTTTTTATTATTTATTATTTTTATTTATTTTATATATATTATATATATTATTATTATTATTTTATTTATTTATTTATTATTTTTTATTATTATTATTTATTTATTTTTATTTATTTATTTTTTTTTTTTTTTTTTTTTTTTTTTTTTTTTTTTTTTTTTTTTTTTTTTTTCAGAAAGTTCCATGACAGCAGGACAGATGAAACCGATTGGTGTGTGGGTTAAGAACCTATATGCTCTTGAGGTACAAGATGCATGCAAAATTTTGAGGAGCAAGGAAAAGGTTAGAGACTTGGTGGTTGAGAGGGAGAGTAAATTACCTCTCAACATGCAACCCAAAAAAAATCCTCAGAAGCAACTTCAAGAAATTGTGGAGCAGCCATAATTGGAGAAGATGAGAGGAGACCGAGTGGGGAGATCCACTAAAGTAGAGAAGAAGCAATCTCAGACAATTGTGGAGCAACCATAATTAGAGAAGCAGACAGGAGACCGAGTGGAGGCATCCACTAATTCAAAAACCTCTAGTAGAGGGGAATTTCAAGCCAGGTGGGTAGAGGGAGCACATGCATCCATACCTCCAGCTGCTAGGTGGGACGATGTGAAATGATAGTCCCAAGAGAGCTGAAATTGGGCAGGGTCCATTGAGAGGTTTTATCTCATGGATCGTACCTTGCTACGGGAGCCCAAAATACATAGTAGCGAGAGGAATCCGTGGTGATTGATGGAGTCAGAGATCAGAGTGACAGAGGCTAGAGCAGTCAGATATTGAAGAGTGCAGAGAAGAGTTGACAACAGTGCAAAAAGGCAAAGTCAATACAAGTGCAGAGATTTCATTCGATAGAGGCAGTAGCAGTTAGAGACTTTGATGACAAATGCATCATACTGATTCAAATTGGATTTTTTATTTATTTTTTACCAGTTTCAACATTAGTTGTAGCAACAACACTAGAGAGAAGTGTTGCATGCAGAACATTCTAAAGGTTCAGGATCATGATCGATTTGAATTCCTTTCTTGTTGAGAGGGACTGTTGAAAATAGCAACAAGAAATGTTAAAAATGACATCCATAAATTCCAATTTAATTTGTCCTTGAATTAAATTGTGAATTAAAATTGTATTTATTTTCTCATAGCATCTTGTAATAGTTAATTAGTTAAGTTGACTTAGTTATCATAGGAATTTCGAGTTAGAAGTCTTTTGGAAGTTGTGTAAGTGTTCTCTCTAAATTTTAGGGGTCCAGATTGAGTTTATTTGAGTTTTAATTAGATAACTAAGTTTGACTGAGTTATAGACAATTAAACTAGTTCTAACTGTTTGTAGAACTAGTAGAGGTTTGGTAGTGAGTTGGTGCACTATTGCATCCTCGGGTGCCACTCTAGCTAACTAAAGATTCACTCATGATAATTTCATGCATGTTAGTTTAGAGGAAGATGCAGTCGAGACTAGAGTGCAAGGACAATGTACTATTGGTTGTATAATTTTCCGAGTTGTACATATGGTGCATGCAATCATTTGAGGACCTATGTTTGGATTGCGCAGTTATAGAGTGAGGATTTGCTTTTAAATATGGGTTAATTCTCTCAAGAAGAGCACAATAAAGTAGGAGCTTGAAGGCTAGGAGTTTGGCTAAGCATTGGCCAAAGGAAGTCATCAGGCAAAGGATAGGAAATACTTGTGCAAGTTGAGCTCAAGGTTGAGCAGAGCATATTGTATTCATCCAACGTTTGCTTGTGGGTGCAAGGAAATAAGGGCTTGGAGAGCTGCAGAATAGGCTAAGGTTTTGGCTTGAGCTAGCTTGTGAGTGGAGAGTTGATTATACTTGTGCAAGCATTGTTCTCGTGAGAACAAGCATTGTATTCTCGTCTTGGATTTATGATTAATGTAATATATATTGTAGGGGCTTTGAGTTGTGGCTTTCCCCAGATAAATATTGTGTTATGTGCCATTGATTATCTTCCTCTTTTCGATTACTATTTTCATCGATCTTTATGGGCTCCCATTGTAAATAGTAGAGTATATTCTTGTGTTGTGTTTTAGGAAATTACATGAGTTGTGAATCTATAGGAAAATCTACAAGAATCAACATTATACAAAAGAGGGAGACTAATGCACTACCCATCACTACTAAAGTTTGCAATGGTGGTGACTAATAACAAGAGGCACCTAACCTCCTATGCAACAAAAGAATAAATACATAGTTGTCCACCACAAACTTGAAAATCTGCTGGATGAACTGTATGAGGTCGGACATATCTTTGAGTGTAGGCAAGTTGAATCTCAACTGCAACTCCATGGGTGACATTAGGGAATTGGGAAAATCCTCCCCTCTCCTAGATAGGCTAGTGATAAAGTATATGTCCTCCTCAGAGGGCCTATACCAAAGCCTAGGACCGACACATAAACCCTTCTAGTGGGCACTCCATCGACAGATCAGATGCACCAATAAGACAAAGTGTGCCTTGAGGGATGTAACCTCCTCATAGTACTCGAGGAGGCCTACATTCCTTAAGAGTTCTTGGGCTGCTGTAGTAATAGGGTAAGGGCATTAGCCTCCCATGGTCGAACCATATTGTATGGGTCCGCCATTTCCTATGCTCCTGCCACTACTCCCTCTACTAACGTCTCGAAGTCACCTCTAAGGATGGAAATATTAGGTCCTCGCCCTCCTTATGTGTCAGGCGAGCCCTACGTCCTTTCCATAGAATCTTGGAATCTATACAAAAGCATGATTTTTATGGGGGCTTGTAATCTGGCGGCTTCCTACCGCCCGGTGGTCCCTCAGGTACATCATTGACATATAAAATACATCAACATCATACATAAAATACAATATGTTTAATATATATATATCATTTAATAATTAATATTATTATTATTATTATTATTATTAAATGAAAAATGCATTTATAACTATGGAAACATAACTTTCAATAAAAAAAAAATCACCGGTGCACCCAAAACATATTCATGCCCCAATTTTGGTGCACTGTCAATCATAACCACACTGGCATCAATGCGCATGTACGTACGGCACATTACTATTGGTTCACAAATTTAGATTTTCATCGTGGTGCATCACACTTATGCACGACTGTACACGCATAGCCTTTTCGCACTATTATGAAATGTTCAGTTTATTGAACGCGCTAAGCTATAACTATATTTTTAAATATTATTTTTGCAGTGTGTTTTGTAAATGGGGAGATACTCATGAAAACAATGAAAAATCAAATAACCAAACTAGACTTAGGTTATATGCAACCTAAGGGTTATACTACAAGATACAACCAAGGACAAATATGCAAGGATTATGATTTTGGGTAATTTATGGTATAATTTCAAGAGAGAAAGTTCAAGGGTTCCTATGGCTCAATCTAGAAGGCTTGGTTTGATGAGTAAAGGATCAAATAGGTTCCCAAATACAAAGGATCAAGATATTATACGTTGTTGTTATAAACTAGGGTTTTAATTAATAATTTTTGTATAAATTTCTTGTAGATTCAATCTGCTTATGTAATTTACTAAAACAAAAGACTTGAATCTACTCTACTCATCAACGGAAAGAAATTAATCGATCGAGAAATCACAGCACGAACATGATTGTTTGGAAAGTTTCCACATAAGGTCTTTCTTCTGCATGAAGAAAATCTAGCACTTCTGTGAGAAATCATCTACAAATACCACATAATACCTGTGCTTGGCATGGAGGCTGTCGAGAAAGGTCCACACACATTTGAGTGAATCCTTTCAAGGATTGCTTGCACCTTATTGTCTTGATTATTAAAGGTGGCTTTCGTGTACTTCCCAAATGTACACCCTTTGCATGTATCTCTATGCTCTAGTGCACCTTTGGGAAGGCCTGTAGAAATTTGTTCCATGATATTTAAAGTGCCATGGTGAAAATGCTCCAATCTTCTATTCCAAAATTCATTGACTTCTCAGCTCTGCACCTTCTTTGCTTTTATGCTCAATATTTCACAATCTGCTACATATAATTTGTAGAGGTTCTTCGCTCGAACCCCAATATTCTTCACTTGTACCATGGTGACATGTCACAAGAAAGCCTTACCTTTGCTTAATATCACATAGGTTCCCAAATACAAGAAAGCCTTACCTTTGCTTAATATGACATAGGTTCCCAAATACAAGAAAGCCTTACCTTTGCTTAATATTTGAGTAAAGGATCAAATAGGTTCCCAAATACAAAGGGTCAAGATATTATACGTTGTTGTTATAAACTAGGGTTTTAACTAATAATTTTTGTATAGATTTCTTGTAGATTCAATTTGCTTATGTAATTTACTAAAACAAAAGACTTGAATCTACTCTACTCATCAACGGAAAGCAATTAATTGATCGAGAAATCATAGCACAAACATGATTGTTTGGAAAGTTTCCCCGTAAGGTCTTTCTTCTGCATGAAGAAAATCTAGCACTTTTGTGAGAAATCATCTACAAATATCACATAATACCCGTGCTTAGCATGGAGGCTGTCGAGAAAGGTCCACACACATCTGAGCGAATCCTTTCAAGGATTGCTTGCACCTTATTGTCTTGATTATTAAAGGTGGCTTTCGTGTACTTCCCAAATGTACACCCTTTGCATGTATCTCTATGCTCTAGTGCACCTTTGGGAAGGCCTGTAGAAATTTGTTGCATGATCTTTAAAGCGCCATGGTGAAAATGCCCCAATCTTCTATTCCACAATTCATTGATTTGTCAGCTCTGTACCTTCTATGCTTTTATGCTCAATGTTTCACAATCTGCTACATATAATTTGTAGAGGTTCTTCGCTCGAACCCCAGTATTCTTCACTTGTACCATGGTTATGTGTCAAAAGAAAGCCTTACCTTTGCTTAATATCACATTGTAGCCACATTCTTCCAATACCACTACGGAAACTAGATTCTTCTTCAAACCTGGTACATACATCACATCCTTGAGCCTAAGAGGAGAGCCAAACTCCCTTGAAAAGTAGTTGTACTGATATTGGTTGCACTATACCTTCCATCATCTCCAATATCGACGTTCAACTAGAGATCATTCTCCTCCAAGCCACTAACAAATTCTTTGTTGCCTGTCATATGGAATTAAGCCCCACTATCCATATACCACACACTACCCATCACTGTGCTTTCCATGCATGCAATGAGGGTGAAGTCCAACTCGAATTGGGAAGCCAAATCTTCACATGTTGCTCCGCCTGAGGCCTTCTTGCCAACCTTCTTGTTTGGACACTTTGTGGCATATTGTCCCAACTCATGAGAGTGAAAGCACTTGATTTTTGACAAGTCTTTCTTCTCGCTGCCCTAACTGGAATCCCCTTTGGATTGGGATTTCTTCCATTTTCCTTTATTTTCCTTTCCATACAAGGCACGTTTACCCTCATCATCATAGTTGGATGAAGTTCCATCCCTGATGCTCTGCCTTATCTCTTCTTGCACCAAATCCGACCACAATTTTTCCCAATTTGGTAGCTTCTCCCTCTCATTTACGGAAACTTGGTAGTTGTGCTAGCTCTTGGGAAGGCCTATAAGTGCTAGGCTTACCAGATCATTTTCTACAACTATAATACCAACACTTCCAAGTTCATCATGACATTGTGTGAACTTTATCAAGCACTGTGGTATTGTGTCGCCCTTCTGCATCTTGATATTCCGAAGCTTGTCCTTGAGTGCCAACTTCCTATTGTCACTATTGTTTTGGAATATATCTCTTAATGCTTGCCACATTGCATATGGATTCTCTTTCCAGTGGAGATTAGACAATATGGTATCGTACACCCTCCAATATCATCCTTTGTTCCTTGTCTACACACTTCTAATTCCAATCTGCTAGATCCTGGACATTTGCTGCTGCCAATTTTTGGATATCATGATGAATTAATTATTTCAACCCATTGTCTTCCAGGACTACCTCCATGAGGTCCTTCCAAGAAACATAATTCGAGCTTCCCTCAATGGCATGCTTGAGCCTTAGTCCATAGAATGCCATCATGATAGTTCTCAAGAAATGATCCTGCAAATTCGATCCTCCTGCAACAACAAGTTTTAAATCTCTTCTCTACTGTGATTCTTGCTCTAATTTTATATTTTTACCATTTGTCACTTTACCATTTTGAGAGCTCTAAGAGTGTTTTTACCTTTATTCTTCAACAATAAATTGTGGCATTGTTTTGGATGGTTTCTAGTGTTTCTTGTTCTAGGTAAGAGATATTTCCTTCCTCTGCATTTTAATGGTTTCCATTTTCTATTTTGTGCATTGTTTGTGATTTTTTTTTGATTTTTTTTTTTTTTTTAGGGAGTATATTTCGCCCTAGGCCCATTGCAGGGCCTTTGAGTCAGGAGGTGCGATGAGACATTTTCATTTGAACTGAAAAATGTGACTCAACACACTTACCCACAAGGGTACCTGTGATGGGTTGCAATGTCCGTGAACATACAATGCGATGAGCGCAAAAGGGTTTCAAAAACTTGAATTTTAAGCTATCTTTTTGCCAATAAATCTCACATTTGTTATTTAATGCATTTTTCCTTTCTATTTGCAAGTTTTGGAGTGAAAATGGTGTTAAATTGGAGGGAAAGAGAGCATGACATTCAAGATGTGATTGCAGCAAATGGCCCAAGAACAATTAGAGCATTGAAAAATTGTGGTTTGTTGAAGTATTTTCATATATTGGGCATTAAATCCTAGATGGATTTCTGCAGTATTTAATGAGAGCCTAGGATGTACAAGGACAATTTTTTAGAATTTGTGAACACATAATCACCATAGATGTTGAGGAAATCTATTTTTTTACAGGACTCTCACGAAGAGGTGCCCATATTTCTTTGTATGGGTATCAGAGAGGTGGAGAGTTAGTAAAGTACTATGTCATAGCTTATTGTGATAATTGTCAATTTAGTAACGAAGGAAATATAGAAATAAAGGACATACGTGAGCTTCCCCTCAAAACAATTATGTTCACTATCACACAGTTTGTTGGTAGCATTTCTCCTCATTTGGCTACCAAATCTCAAATGTAGTATGCATTAGAGTGTTTAGAACCTACAACCTTCAATTGGTGCAAAGGGGTTTTGGTCAATTTAATGGAGCAGTTGAATAGGGCAAGAATTGGGTAGTTGAACAACTTCGGTTATGGTTCCATTATAGTTTCATTTGCTATGGAGAGAATACGATTGTTGTGACCCTAGAGAATATCATGGGAGCTACTTGGACCAAGGGATCCTCGCATGAGACAATGGGTAGATATGACGTATCATCATGGAGGAGGACCTGTGATCTGGCTTACTCCTTCCTACTTCAGATGGCTGCGAGAGTAGCTAATCATGACCGAGGATGATCCCTATGTTGGAACAGATTTAAGAGGTGATTTGATGCTTGTCCTACATGAGGGAAAGTAGTGGGATGATGCAGGTAAAAATCATTGTAATTTTAAATACTTTTGGTTTTTTGAGTTTTACAATTTTTTATATATATTAGAGACTAACTATTAATTCTTCATGCAGATATTGGACCAGTGTGACCAGTGGGTATATCACCACTTCATTGAAATTCACAATCGCAGTTTGGATAGGGTGGAGCATAATAAACTGATCCAGATGTAGCATAGACACTGGTTGAGTTCAAAGCTCATGTGGAGGGCTTGACTCATGGCATTCCAAATGGAGGGATTAATGAGGCCCCAATTTAGCCACATAGATATAACATAGGGTGCTAGCTCGGATTGCCTGACTGCTGTGACGTGTTATCCGTGTGGTTGTTTGCTACCGTAATCATCACTGTGATTAGTCACCTAGGGTTTTTTAAGCCACAAATTTTTTTCTACATGTACTCAGATATTGTAGGTTGTGAGCCATATGTGTCTTAGACACAATTTTTGTAAAACTCAAACACTATTTACAATTTCTAATCTATGAATGTTTTCTACTCATTCTACTATCCTATACATGTATGATGATTGTGTGTTTACAAAGGTTGCAAATGTCTCTCTAAAACATAATTAGATAATGCATCTGTCAATGTATTTAAATGTCTTGGAATATGTTGATATTCAATGTAATCAAAATGTCTCTCTAAGAGGCGAACTCTCAAGAACATATGTAGCATAGTTGGACTCCTCACTGAATAAACATTATTGAAATGTAGTAACATGAGTTGTGAATCAATTCTGAAAACCAAATGATGAATACCACGTGAAATGGGACTAGACAACAGTTTGATCACTGTGCTATACTCAACAATATTGTTAGTTGTGTGACTGATGCATATTCCTTGCAAACTTACTAACTCGTCAGTAGGAGCATAGATTGCCCATGCTGCAGAGGAAAGGTTTCGAGTACTATGACTAGTGCCATCAACATAACCAACATATGGTTGAGGGAATGCTGACATATGCAAATCAAATGTAATCACAGATAAGCAAAAGTGGTAGAAAACTCGCAATAAAACCACACTGCAAACACACCAACAAACCTATACGATATGTACATAGTGACTACGTAGAAAAACTTCATGCATAGCATTTTTTAAGGTACAACCCATTACGAGGTTGTGCCAAGGGAATTCTGTCAAAATCTATAAGCTCATAGGCCCCTTCATAAGTACGTGTTTAATTATGTATGGACCTAACCACATGGGTTCAAGTATCCCAACTCCTAACTTGTCAACTTCTTGGTCATATAAGAGTACCAAATCACCTTCTGAGAAGACACAAGGTTTGACATTTTGATCAAATTGTGTTTTGATGTGTTTTTTATGAGCCTCATTGGCCATCGCGACATCACCAAAAGTCTCATCTAGATGTGTTAGGTGCAAAAAATGTTCCTCTTCGGTAAAGGTAGCAGGAAGAAGTTCAACGACTAGTTTTTTTGATATGATTTGACATTCGATGGGAAGAAAAACTTCCAGACCTAACACCAGTTGGAAAGGTGTGAATCGAGCTGAAGTATTAACATAGGTACAATATGCCCATAATGCCGAAAAAATTATGGTATGCTGATTTGATTTGTGAATCCCTACCATACGTTGAGCATTGTTTTCAAAACCTTTTTGATGGCTTCTAACTAGCCATTGACTTGCATGTAGTAGGGAGTCAATCTATCATGACGTAAGCCCAAATTGGTAGCCAATTCAAACTTCATGTAATTAAGGAAATGTTTTCCATGGTCTGTGACAATAGCTTGTGGTATACTGAACCTCGCAATAATATGGTTAAATATGAAGAGTGCAATAGTTTTGCCACTGTTGTCAAATGTTCACATCGCCTCTACCCACTTAGTGAAATAATCAACTATGAAAATTATACAACCATGCTCCTCAGTCGAGTGAGGGTTACATGTCATAAAGTGGATACCCCATTTAGAAAATGGTCCAACAATCACTACTAGATGCAACATAGGGGTGGAACATGGGATTTACGATTATGAATATGGCATGCATGAAACTTATGGACTGCCAAGATATAATCTATGAATATAGTAGGCCAAAATTAAATGACCTATGTCTATCACATGCTCTAGCATGACAATTATTTAGGGCTTTCTCATCTTCCGCATGCGTAAGTCAATGTCGAAAAATCATGTCGACACCACGACGATAAAGAGTATCACATATTATGATATATTGGTGATCCTGATATCTAACACGATATTGATCAAAGCGAGTGGTTTCAAGCTGGAACTTTGGGTTTGGAGATAAATTATTATATTCCCGTACCACAGATGATTGGAATCGATCAAAAACAACGTTTCGTCAAGATTAAGATCGTTAATTGTTGGTTTTGAATCAAGAGAGGGAAGGTAACATATTAGTTCTATAGAGACTAAGGATTTTTTAGATTTGGATTTAACAAACTCCAAATCGAAGTATTGGAGGATCATAATCCAGTTCGAGTACTTTCCCCCAAGTATTTGATGTGGCAATATGTAACTAATGGGGTTGTAATCAGAAACAATAGTAGTCTTTCAAAGTAGTATATGGCGATGAAACCTTTGGACAACTTGCACGACTACCAAAACTAACTTTTCAACATGAGAATACTTGGTCTTGATATATATCGAATTACGACTCAAGTAGTAAATAGGATGTTCTTCACCTGAGCCATCTTCTTGTACTAGTACCACAACAATAGTAGTAACAAACACAACAAGATATAGGAAATAATCCCAATGACAATCAGGGGGGTGAAACAATGATGTATGAGCTAAGACATATTTTAAGGCATTAAAATATTTTTGGGCAGTATCATCACAATGAAAGGGAGCCCCTTTTTTTATTAATTGGGTAAAACCCTTAGTAATTTCTGTGTAATTAGGGACAAACCAATGTAGAAATTTAGCCTTCCCTTGTAAAAATTATAACTAAATGAGATTTGAAGGAGTAGGAAAATCAATAATTTCTTTGACTTTTAACGGATTGATATAGATCCCTTGATTGGACACAAAGAAGCCCAGGAGCCAACCAAATTCTACACAAAAGACACATTTATTTGGATTCAATAGTATCTTGTAGTGTTGACATCGCAAGAAAATTTCTCATAGATGGATAGAGTGATCTTGATGATGTTTTGAATGAGAAGGCAAGTCATCAATATATGGCTACACGATATGCTTAATGTCATGAAAAGCATAATTCATTACTCGTTGGGAAGTTCCCCATAAGCAAATGTGCCCCATGGACAGATGAGCGTGATTTTATATTGGTCATAAGGGAGTATGTTTATCTGATTGTAGCCAAAAAATCCATGCATGAACGAAAAAACCTCGCTTCTAGCATAATCATCAACAATCTGGTCGATAAAGGGGGTTGGATAGTTGCGCTTTAAACAATCTTGATTAATGTCCTTGTATTCAACACATACTTGAAGTGTACCCCATTTCTTCATTACATGGACAATATTTGAAATCCAATCGATTAATGGAATGAGATAATTGAAACCAACTCACAGAAGCTTCTCAAATTTTGCTTTAATTACAACAACTTTCTTTGGGTGCACTAGACATACACATTGTCTAACAAGTTTTGCATCTAGGTATGTCTTGATTTTGTACACCACTATATTCAGGTCGATTCCTAACATATCTTCGTAGGTCCAAGCAAAGACATCACAAAATTATTAAAATAAGGCCTTGTAAATTTTGATATCATATGGAGAACAAGAGGCACCTATGCGAACATTTTCAATAATTCTAGGTTTCATTGAGATATTGAGGGGAATAATTTCCATGATATTCCCTAGATTTTTCTTAGAAATAACTTCATAAATGGAGATAGGATTCTGATGATTTTTAATAATCTTGGGTGGAAAGAAGTCTTTAATATTATTCTCAAGGATTTCCGGTTGGGGTAGAAAATAGGAACAATTATGGTTATCATCCCAATGTTTATCATATGGTGACATGATCTCAATTATCCTTTTGTCAGTAGGAAATATATCATTGAAAGGGTCAAAATGTGAAACCAATCCTAAATCTTGAGAATGACAGTCAACCAAGCTCACTAAGTTATTTGTTTTAGTAACTTTCGAACAGGCTAGGTGAATAGCCTCATAAGATAACTCAATAGGACTAAGCATCATGCAGTCGCTAAAAGACTCGATATTGGAATTGTCAGGTACTATCTAAGGATCATATGGTTGTTGAGATGGAATAGTACTAGACCAAAGCATATTAATTAGGGAAACTGTAGTGGAAATGTTGGGAAGAGGGAGTGTGAAAGTTCCCATTAAAGATGAGTATTTTAACAATCCTATCCCAAAATTATCATAAATAAGTGGGGTTTTACCCACAAGTGGTATATTTCTAGTAGACTGGGAATAAATGACATAAAAGGCGAGTTGATCAATGGTCACGATCTTTCCTTGGTGAGGGAAAGAAATCATCTGAAAATATGATGAGACCAAAATTTCCATAGCATAAGTCCAGGTATGACCCATTAATAGGTTATAATCTAACTTCCCATCAAGGACTTCTACCTCTACTAAGACTGTCTTACCTACTAATTCCACTCGTAATGAGTTTAGGATTCCATAAGGTTTGAATTGTCTTCTGCCAAATGCTTTGAGGATCATTGATGATTGGTTGAATGGTGGAGAACCTAAGGGTTTACAACATGATCGAGACATGATACAAGTAGAGGCACCTTCATCCATTATCGTGCAAAACACATTTCTCCCCTAACAACAACTTGGATCATGAACACAAGTTGAGGTGGAAGTTTGGGCATATGGATTTTGAGATTAAAAACAATAAGACCTTGATTCGAAGGATCCACTCCTATGATTACTGCTAATAATTATTTCCTCTATGCAAGACAATTTTGTAAAACTTCGAGAGTCGACATAGCCGAAGGAACCTTAACCAGATCTTCAACTATGTTATAATTCTGTGCAACTCTTGCATGAGGGCTAAAGGATGATTTACGAATATTTCCCTTGGGAGGAGGTTTAATTGCCATTTCAACATCTCTTTTTTCAATATGTAGAGGACTAGAGGTAGGTAGAGTGGAATTGGAAGGTTGATCAATAGCCTTTCCATTTGAATGATTCGAGGTAGCACAATCCTTATTTTGGGTAGCCACCAAGATATCTTCTTGACACATTAGTATGTTGGAAGTATTTTGGGAAGATGAAGATGAGTTTTGTGCAACCATTTTCATCTCCCGATTTAGGAAAGGATTTTTCGACACAATAGGTGTAGTAGATGCAACTTTCCAGAATCGATTAATTTTTGCACGTTGCAGACACTCTTTGGTGAAATGATCTTCATTGTAGATGAGACAAAGATAAAATGGCTTACGTTTTTCGTCAGGAGACTAAGTTTTGTGTTTGTCATATATAGGGTTTTCTCATTTGGCTTTGTGTTTACCCTTCTTTTTACTTCATGGTTGCTGAGATTTTCCTTTTGTATCTTGAACAACATTAATCTTTTAAGTATTCACAAGCATAGTAGGAGAGGGGCTTTAAATGGTCATAATAGCAGAAAACTCTAGATTGGATTGACCAGAGGGTGTTATGAAACCAGCTCAAGAAAAGATAGAAAAGATAGATCAACGCCTTAGAATTCAGCCTCTTCGAGGGGGCAACCTCCTTTACATTACATAAATGAACAATTCTTCGATGATGCAAATGAAAAGACCTCCTTTCTATATATAGGAGTCTAAGGGGTGATAACATAATTAGAGCCGACATAACAATAATAATGTAAGGGCACACTAATAACAATAGTGGGCTTCTATGGG
>APFE031099278.1:0-29949 GCA_000404065.3 Pinus taeda
CATGTACACACCTTGCCTTTCCTTGGAAATATGGGATCTTTGTATCAGCAAAGCAGAGCATATTTGGCATTTGAATTTGCCCATCATGAAATATGAAACCTATTGGTATAGGTACCCAACAGGGTGGAAGACCCACCAAATGGATGTAAAAAGAACATTTCTCAATGGTGTTATTGAGGAGGAAGTGTACATAGATCATTAAGAAGGTTTTGATACATTTGATTGGTATTCACATGTGTTTAGACTCAAGCGAGCATTGTATGGTCTCAAACCAGCATCCCGAGCTTTATACACTCAAATTGATGGTTATCTCACTGGATTGGGCTTCACACGAAGTGATACAAATGTGAACCTCTATAATATTTTGGTAGAAGGTAGGTTTCCTATCATTGCTTTATATGTTGATGATCTAATATAGAAAAGTGATGATTATCTCTTGTAAGGAGGACCTTACAAGGAAATTTGAGATGAAAGACATGAGTCTCATGCACTACCTCCTCAGGGTGGAAGTATGGAAAGGTGCATCTGGGGAATTGTTTGTATCTCAAGGAAGGTAGCCCACTGAGATATTGCAAATATTTCACATGGATAGTTGTAAGCCCATGGAGACACCTCTACCAACCAATTGGAGGAAGGAGAACGCCACTTTAGGTGAAGAGGTTGACACTACCATTTATCGGTAGCTAATGGGTTCACTAATGTATCTTGTGAGTATACGACAAGATATTTGTTATGAATTCAACCAGATGAGACAAGTTATGGTTAGGCCAGCCAAATTATATTGGAAGGCAGCAAAGCATGTTTTACAGTACCTCATAGGCACTAACCAGAATGGATTATGGTAAAAATAGATAGAGGGAGTGAATCCACATTACTTCATGCATGCATATTGGATAGGGATTCCATTCGACTGAAAGAGTACATTAGGTGTGATTTTCAGTGTTGGTGTTATCCGGGAATAGTGTCCACTCGGATGCTGCTATTCCCACTAAGATGGGTGGCTATCTTAGAAACAAACAATCAAAGTCTACTATTTTTTCCTTTTATGAAAAGAGACGAGAGGAGAACCAAGAGGGCCAACCTAAGTCTTGCGCTTGATTTCCTCTCCTTCTTGATAGAGTTTCACTCCTTCTTCCTTGTCTGCCCAGCTTCAAAAGAACCTGTGGAATCACAACAACATACTACTATGCAAGAAAAAAGGATCTAAATTCATAAATAATATAGGATCATATATGTATTAACCATATACATGCATATATAAACAAGTACACAAGAATATGGAAGGAAACAAGAATAGCTTTATTCAGATGAAAAGTAGCAAGAGGATTACAACCATGTGCTCTGACTCAACATCATCCTCCAGCAAAGAAGAACTTCTTCACCTCAAGCAAAGCTTAGATCACCCAACACTATGAATGTACACCAGGAAACCAACAGCACTTCTCTATAAGATACAAAATTCTAGCCTCTGGATCTCTATGATGAGGGATCCATATATAGATGATTACAGAGAGGTGAGTCATCTTCTGGGATCTTGATTAGTGCCTTCTCTTTGATAGTTCCTGCTTCCACTTGGAGAATGATGATCTCTTACTCATCCTTGGTCGAAAATAGAGAGGCAAGTGTTAGAGAGGAAGCTTCTAGAAGATTCCATGATCTTCCACCTTGCATTTTTGTCCCTGCCATTTGTCCATTCCCGACCATCGCACCCTACAGAGGAGCAAATCAGTATGCATCACACCTTGTACACTGGGAAGGTGATATGCATCGCACCCTCTGCGTTGAGCTTTCAGTATGGTCCAGTTTTGACCATTTATGAGAAGTTTTCAGTGGAGAACTTCTGGGAGATGATGCAATCAGTTGACCTTGTTCCTTTAGGCAGTGAAGCAACACTTTTAGGGACTTATGAGCCCTTAGTTTATGGACATTTAGGTTTGGGGTTGAAGTGCCCAAAAATGTCTATAACAAGGAGAATGAGGTATTTTGCATGAATGGTTCATAATGATGTTCAGCTTCGAAGATGGGTTTAACTGTATTGACGAAGCACTACAAGAGGTTAAATCAGCGATCTTTAGGATACCATAGGATCCTTTAGATCTGATTCAACCCGATTGGACTACTCAGCTAAGCCACGCAATGGAATGCTATAATGTGACTACTGAAGAAGAAGATGAGGACCCATGAAAGATTAATATTCCTGAAACCAAGGGCAATTGCAAGGTCGAGGGACCACCAATTGATAATCCTAATATAACAGTGCCACTGAAGACTAAACAAATAAATATTGGTACGAAGGAAGAGCCCAAATTCTCAAATATTGGAGATTACTGGGATGACGCAACAATAGATAAGGTCACCAAATTACTCCGCGAATACCAAGATTTGTTCCCTGCCAAGTTTACAGAGTTAAAGGGGATAATAGGATACCTGGGTGTTATGAAGATCACGTTAAAACCCAACGCGAAGCCAATTAAGAAAAAACCTTACCATTTCAATCCAAAGTATAAGGAGAAGGTCCACATAGAGTTAGATAAGATGCTCACGATACACATCATTGAGCCCGCAGAGGAATCTGATTGGGTAAGCCTAATAGTGGTGCAGGAAAAGAAGCAGAAGGATGAAATAAGGATATTTGTAGATCTTAGGAAGTTGAATGATGCTTGCGTGCATGATCCTTTCCCAAATCCGTTCACTGATGAGGTATTGGATAATGTAGGTGGCTAGGAAGCGTACTCCTTCACTGATGGGTTTTTTGGGTACCATTAGATCAAAACCGCGCCTGAAGATAAAAGCAAGATGACCTTCGCAACTAAATGGGGATGTTTTCAGTACATCGTGATGCCTTTCAAATTAAAGAATGCACCGATAATGTTTCGCATGTATTCATTTATGCATTCAAAGACTTCATTCATAAGTTTCTGGAGGTGCAATTTGATGAATGGACTGTGTTTGGTTTGGTAAAATGCCATGTGGCTAGTTTGCGCTTAATGTTAGATACTTGTCGAAGGTACCAAATTGCACTCAATCTAAAGAATGTTTGTTTTGTGTCCCTTTTTGGACTCTGCATGGTCATGTGGTTTGTAGATAGGGACTGATGGTAGATCCCATGAAGATCGTAGTGATACTTAACTTGGAGGCGCCAAGGAGTGTGAAATAGTTGCACGCAACCTTGGGACATACTAGGTACTACAGGAAGTTTATCAAGGGCTATGCCCAGATCACCGTGCCTATGGAGAAGATGTTGAAAAAGGATGTCAGGTTCTATTGGAACAAGAACTATCAGAAAATATTGGATGTGCTGAAGGGAAAAATGGTCACCGCACCGATTTTAGTCTTCTCGGATTGGAAGAAGGAGTTTCATGTACATGTAGACATGTCATGTATAGCACTAGAAGTAGTACTGACACATGCCGGTGGAGGATAATTGGACCATCCTATAGCATTCACAAGTAGGAGGCTATCCAAGGATGAGAAGAACTATTCCACCACCAAGAGCGAAGGATTAGCCAGGGTATACATGCTCTAGAAGTTTAGACACTATTTGCTGGGTGGACATTTTAATATGTGTACGGATCATTCTGCGTTGAAATAACTGGTCAATAAGCTTGTGTTGGGGGGGAGAATTTGTAGGCGGTTGTTATTGTTCGAGGAGTATGATTTTGAAGTTATTGTCAAGCCTGAACAACTGAACGCGGGACCAGATCATCTGTCGCACATTGAAATGGGGGAAGAGCACACTAATTTGGAGGAGGGGTTACCTAACACATAGCTCTTTACAGTGCACATCACGAATGGTCACTTTGAAGACATCACACACTTCCTAACGACAGGAACTGCCCTGGAAGGCTACACCATCTAGCAGAAAAAGGATTTAGTGGTGTGTGCAGAAAACTTTTTTGTCATTGCCGGACATCTGTATAAAATGGGGTCTGATGAAGTATTACGACGATATGTGCCCGAGTTCGAAAGAAGCATTATCCTCGGAAACACTAATGGGTGTGTCGCAGGAGGGAATTACGCAGGAAGGGCGACGCACAAAAGATCCTACGCACAGGGTTGTGGTGGCCAACCCTCCATCGGGATTAGGAAGCCTACTGCAGGGCATGCGACGTGTGTCAAAGGACTAGCAGGCCATCACGAAGAGATGAGATGCCTCTGAACCCACAGATGATGCTACAACCTTTTGGGAAATGGGTGATAGATTTTGTGGGACCCATTCAGCCCCAAGGAAAGAAGACGGGAGCGCAGTACATTATCACTGCAATGGAGTATTTGACTCGATGAGCGAAGGCACAACATGTGAAGGACTATACGGCACAACTATTTCAAAGTTTCCCTTTGAGTATGTACTAACGCGATTTGGGTGTCCAAAGATTTTGATGAGTGATTGTGGTACGCACTTTTTGAACAAAACGATCAGCACGCTGACGGAGGAATTTCAGGTATATCACCATAAAAGCACGCCTTATCACCCACATGCTAATGGGACAATGGAAGCATTCAATAAGGTACTGGAGAACATGCTGACCAAGGTTTTCAATGCTCAGTGAAGTGATTGGGACCTGCGCATACCCGCAGTACTATGGACCTATCGAACGACATGCAAAATGTTGACTGGACAGACACCCTTTAGGCTTGTATATGGTGTTGAAGCAGTGATGCCCATGGAATACATTGTGCCTAGTCTGTGCATAGCGGCACTCACGGGTATGATGGATCGCGGGGCCCTGGAAGAGAGGCTCGCATAGCTTGTTGAGCTTGAGGAAGAAAGGTTTCTGGTTGGATTTCACCAACAGGTCCAAAAGCAGCGCGAAAAAGCAGGGCAAGATAGGCACATTAAACTGCGCACCTTTAAGGTAAATGATCTGGTTTTGTTATATGATAGCAAGTTTGATAAATTTCCAAGGAAATTCAGGATGCACTCACTAGGGCCCTATGTCATTAAGGAAATTACCAACGGTGGAGTAGTTTAGTTGGTTAAATTGAACGAAGATCCCTTCCCAGGAAAGGTGAATGGCAGCCGATTGACGCCATACACCGGTGATCCGGCCAGGTGACTATATGAAGGTAGCATAGTCTTAACGCTCTAGGCAGCTGAAAGGAGGCACGGGACTATAAACTACACTACTCGGGTTGGGGAAATGCGCGATTGGAGGATTGTGCGGAACAAGGAGATGTCACAGGGTTCGCGACAGCATGGAGAGAGTTGCGCTACCCAGGGGAAAATGGCACAGGTCAGCTGGAAAGTGACCGTTAAAGTCACTATTCATGATTTGACGATGAGAATGTGGCCAAATGGAGTGGGCGGTTGGAATTTAAGATGAAATTTATGGGTAAGATCCTTGAAAATATACCGCCAATTTTGCATTAATGAATCGAATTTGGGGGGAGCAGTCAGATTTGATTTCAAAAAGGCCTATAAATTACATGTGGAGGCCCAACGAAAAAAACTTGGCATTTTGAACATTGAGTTGGTGAGCTCTCATACGTGCATGATCCACACATTTTTTGAAGAATTTCTTGACTACCTAGTGTTTGATCGGTTTCCAAAGTCCGACTGCAATTTCATTCGTGATTTTATCCCAGGATCTGAAGATATGGACACCAAAGTAGTGACAACCAAGGGGGTTGTTCTATAGGTTATTATGGAGGAAGAGGGAGCTGCTCTGAAGGTTGCAGAGGTACTAGCTGAAGTCCCCAACTCATCATGGACACCTAGACTGAAGCCTACCCCGACCAAAGAGAGTGTGAAGGATAAGAAGGGCAAGCAGGCTGCGATACCGATGTGTGTGTCTCTTAGAAGAAACCCATAGAAGGACAAGCCCACCACACAGGAAAAGGGAAAAACTATTAACTTGGAGCCGGAGGAGGAAGAGATTGACGAAACTCGTTGGATGATGAGGATTTGGGGGTGGAAGTGGAGGACGTTGAAGTCGAGGGTTCTAACCCTATCACTAAGTTTCCCGTATATGTCCCTCCACGCAAGGGAAAGACCAAGGTACCAAAGGACATTGACGAAAGCACATACCTCTGCTGCCAGACGAGATTGTCTTTGAAGGACCGTGCTTTGGGCAGGTTTCGCTATTGAAACTGGAAGATTAGGACTTAGCTGACACTTAGAAGTTCCCTCACTTGGCGACAGAAAAAATAATGTACCATGGGAAGGTTCAATTGCTTGCAATGATCGAAAAATTTGCGATAGGTCCTAGCAAGCATTAGCATGAGCTGTTGATGCCAGCTCTAGGAGAATGCAACTAATACCAATCAATCTCTCGATACCTCTCCTTATATTGAGAGCCCTACCGGGGGCATCCTCTCCCAGTGGTCAAGCCATGCTTCGCATCCTCTATTTCCCTAATTCCATAGGATTCTTACTTCTTATTCGTTTGGGAAGGTTGCACCTCCCTCTTGGGGGGAATGAATAAAGAAAGGGCAGATAAGGTCCTCTCCCTTATGGTTGAGCCTGTTGGCACATCCTGAAAGGTCTTGAGCTCTGCTCAGGTTCCGACAGGAAAAATGAAGTGATAACTCGATCTATCTCTCTTTTCTTTCTTCTCTCTCTCTAGCTAGGAAATCACTCTCATTATATATGTCATTACGGTAGCAAATGAATTGGATTCAAGTCCATTGGGATGACTGCGTTGGAACCGCGGAAGTGGCTCAGGGGTGTAGACAAGGAAAGTCTACTCAAACTGCTATGGGTGCCACACTACAATCGCACACCCATTACAATATTGGTCATCAAGCAGCTATTATTCTTGGTGCACGATGGGTGTCTGTGGCTGGAGGAGCTGATACCCATCACCGATAGGTTGATCGATAGGATCACACAGATGCCCTATACAGGGGAAAATCCGGCCATGATGTTTGGCAGAAAAGGTGGCAAGCAGGCCCTCGTGGAGGCCATGAAGGAGAAATTCAAGCTCGTGAAGAAGTCACAAGGCTATGCCATCTCGAGTATCTGCGATCCTGCGGTCAAGGTGGCCACACAGATTTTGGCAGGAAAAATTATGAGGAAGTGTTGCTTGCACAAATGAAGTGTCAGCACCTATCATCTCTCTAGCGGCCCAATGCACTGAAGGAGTCCAGTTTAATTGGGTGCTCTATCTCTGCGGTGAGTTCCTTGCGAATTTCCGTGAAGCACAAGAGCTCAACAACACCTTCCACTGTTTGGCTCTTACTGTCCATTGTGCTGGTAGCCTGGGAGCTGCCTGAAGACAGTCAATTCCCCTCAATCACGCCAAACCTACTAGAAGCAGTGAAGTACACTTCACTTTGGGAGACCAAGGATGCTCAGCACATCAAGGATAGCAAGATCTTCTAGATCTTGATGGAAATGAATATACGCATGGCTATCAATCGCGAGCCATGATTATTGCCTACTGTGTTTGCCAAACTGCAGGAGTACATGGATTTCAAGGTGGACTTTCAACACATATCAATTAGGGCACGGAAGGACCTTAAGCAGAAGTGGCATGACTTGCCTTACTTGGCAACTGACGATGTGATTGATGTAGTTCTTGATCATTGGCCGATAGAGTGGCGCACTTCCTCAGAATCGGTGATGGAATCGAGAAAGTCTACCACACAGCACAAAAAGTAGGAGGCCAAGCTCAAGATGGTGTAGCTGGTTGAGAAGAGGAAGAATGAGGTTGTTGACGAGGCCCTGGAAAAGTGCAATGCCGCACAGCAGGCGAAAAAGCAAATAGGCAAAGCGGAGCACGACTCTGACAAAGGTGCAAGGTCACCCTCACCAGAAACAGAGGAAGAAATAGATGAGCAGACAGAGCAGCACGGAGTGGACCCACAAACAGCATTGTATCGTATCAAGTGCCTAAGGGGATAGGAAAAAGTTGGGTCGTGAAAGAAATTGAAGGCCAGTAAGACGTTGCTGGACCCAATCACCCTAACAGAGGGAAATTTGAATAACATTGGAGACACGGTGCGGGATGTCAACATGGAGGTATTGCAGCAGTTCGAGCAACAACAACAGCAAGTATTGGGGGCCATTTAGATGGGTTTGTATGAGTTGTAGATCCATGCATCACAAGCTAGCGCGGTGTCCACCAGCCCCACCATCAGTACTTCAGAAGCCGTCAGGATGTTGTGTGCGAAGGACTCTTGAGCAATAGTGCTGCTAGATGGAACACTAACCACAAAAAACGAAGTTGATAGGCCCACTGTCAGTGCCCTCAAGGGAGTAGGGCTTAACTTGGCAGCACTTCCTGGCGAGCCACTCCACCTACTGTAGGATGGAGTGATCGCAGAGCTGAGGGCCTGCAAACAGTGTGTTGTGCATGTGATCAGTGAACAACAGATCAATAATGTGAAGCTAGACCTACAACAAGACTCTGCCATCGCCACCGTGACTGATGTAATTGATCTAAACAAGCACATAGTTCAGGTCGTGGAGGAAGCATGCTGAATGGTCTCGAAGTTGGTCATTCCTGAGGGAGAACCAGTAGAGGTGCACATTCGCAAGCTTGCTATAGGGGTGTGCAACGCTCACATAGAGTTGGCTAAGGTTCAGTTGGAGTTGAACCTACAGATTATAGATTTGCAATTGAAGGCCTAGCCTTCAACTCCACCAAAAGTAAGGGAGAAGCCTGCAACCGTTGTCACAGAGGCAATAGCCGCAGTAGACAGTGCAGTAACAGACTGCACATGGTTGTTTCAACAGTTGTTCAAAGTCCTGACCAGTCTATAGGAGGATCCTAATGTACAACGGCTGGAGATAGAGGCACAAGAACTGTAACATCACTATGACGAGGTAAAAGGAAAAACATGCACCGTCGCTCTCACACAGAGATTGGCAAAGCTGCAGGAGGCCAAAATGTTGAAGGAACAGGTAGATGCAGCACAGCACAAAGAGGCACTGTTGAAGGCACTCTTGAAGCCTTGGTTGGAGAAAGCTTATTCAGTCACGGCCTCCATTAAAGGCAAGCTTTCTAGTCTGCAAGCGACTCAGCAGAAGCTTCAGGCTAATAGTTCAAGACCAGCGAAAAAGCAGTTGGTTGAAGAAGTGAAGCACGTGGCTGCGCAGTGCACCGCCGAGGTTGTCGTCATACAGGTTGAGCAGGGGGGTCTTCGCGCCAAGTTCTATGCACTCGTAGAGTGACTTGGGGGTGAGTCACCATGTTTGTGTTAGGGGCTTGTTGGGAACAATTTCCCCCAAGAGTGGTTTTGGGGCTAAAAGCCCATGTTTTGGGACAATTTTGTAATAAAGTTGTAAAGTCTCTACATTTTGTTGTTGCAGAGCGCGAAGGTGTCAAGAGTCATAAAGGGTTGTCTGCCCTTATTTTGTAAAGTGTCAAGTTGGCTGTAAAGATCTACCCATGGTCTGCGGACCATGGGATCGTATAAAAGAGAGCTAAGTAAGTAAGCTCTAGGCAGTTAGAGTTAGAAAGAACAATGAAGCTTTGGAAGTCTTGGTAGATAAGTCTAAGTGTTTCGGGTCTTAGCGTAGGTAGAAGCTCTATAGATGAGTGCGTATAGGCCTAGGGTGGAAGTCCATAGTTGAGTGTGTGAACCCCTACAGCTGTGTGCGCAGGGTGGATAGAGTCTGTATTAAACTGGAAGATATCAATAAAGAGAAGTATTCTGTAATTAGTCTCTGTTAATGCATCTGGTTATATTGTGTTCTGGGTTTATTTTACAATGTTTATTTGATGCGCGAATGTATGTGATTATATCTATTAATGGGACATCCTGTTACTTCTAACTTTACCAGGTTGCTCAACTTCACCATTTCTGCCAGTAAGGACTCTATTCCACATTCTTCTATCTTCAACTCTGACAGTTGAGTCAGTAGTCCCAATGAGTCAGGCAAATATTTCATCTCTCTACAATAGACAAGCTCCAAGGGCTTCAATCTGCTTAGGCGACCCAGCGAACATGGCAGTTCTTTCAAGGAATGGCTTCCCACACAAAATAATTCCAAATTCTTGAGCTTTCTAATATACTTGTCTTAGACATTTGCAAGTCCTACTAGACCATTCCAGTCTGATCCATCCCATATTCTTATCGCCATATCCCTGTCTTCCCCAATGAAATAACACGAAATGTCTAAGAATATTTGTCTTTCCTCTTCTTCATCCAGAGCATCGTAACTTATCTTAAGCCTCTCCAGAATCTCATTGGGAAGTTTGGTTTCGTGAAGCTTATCCAATGGACCTTTCCAGTAAGATTGGTCATTATTTCCACAGATAAGTCCCCCAAAGACCTTCAAACACAAAGGCAATCCATCGTAGGCTTTGCTAAACTCACCTACAAGTTTTTCAAATCCTAACAGTGGATAAGGCTGCAAGAAGGCATGTGAACAGAAGAGTTGTCAAGATTCTTGATCATCGGGGCCTGTTAACTGATATATTGATGACTCTGCTATTCCTGAGCTTGTGAGGACATTCTTGTAGCGTGATGTAACCAAAATCAAGCTATCAAAATGGAGAAATTTTGCCACTGGCAAAAATGCATATAACTAAGATGCATCATCTACATCATCTAAAACTATTAAAGATTGTACAGATTAAAGATGTTCTCTGAGAATTTCCATGCCTTTTTCAATGTTATCTATTGGCTTAGTCCTCTTTGTCAAATCCTCAAGAAGTTTGCTCTGCAAGGAGTTCAAAGAGCTTAGACGCGCTGTCTCTCTGACATCATATAAGAAAGAGGATTTGTTGAAAGCATTGTCTTGCCAACTTTGCCCAAGCCAACAATCCCCAACACCCGAGATTTGTCATTATTCTGTTGCTACCATAACACACTCCTTTCAAAATCTTCTATTTTTTCTTGCAGACCAGCTGGAAAATCAGCCACATGCAGTGGTGTCTTTCTGCAATTTTTAAGCACGTATTTCATGACCTCCTCCAATAGCTTGTCTTCCTCCTCCAATAGCTTGTCTTCATCCCTAGAAATTCTCAACAAAGCACATAAAAGCATTGTAAAATCCACTCCAAACAAACAAAACATTAAGTGTATAGCAATACCAATAGATAAATAATAGTATTTGGAAGAGTTAAGAGTTCCAACTCATTGTCAGCCTTGAGTTTGAAGCCGTTTATTAACGAGGCTTTGTTGAGGGAAATTCTCCAATTCTCAATTCTTTGATGGTCGTATTTTCCTTTCTGTTCATGATCACTCAGTGCTTTAGCATACTGGTTTTTAGTCCATGGCACCTCTGAACTCTCCACTTTATAAAAGATGGGAAATATGGTATCCCTAGACTTGTTCAATATAAGGAGTATCAACCAGACACCATTTAGACTCATCATATATGGGTTAGAAAATGATGATGTGGATAGAGGTAGTTCGGATGGAATTTTCAATTTGAGGATCTATGTAATCTCCCTTCTCTAGTTCATACTTGTCCAGGAAAGGTCGCAATTTATGTAAAAGAAGGCATTTGTAAATGTTATTACTGCAATAAATTTGGTCATTATGCTCGTGATTACAGGAAGAAAACTGCTGATCAAGGGAACTAGAGAGCTAATGTCACTACACAGAGTACTAGCTCCGTGTTCCTAACTTGTCATACCATGCGTAAACCTTTTGCTAGTGTGTGGCTGTTAGACAGTGGTTACAGTAACCACATGATAGGCAACAAGGATTTGGTTGCAAATTTCGATCAATCTATGAAAATAGAGGTAAATTTGGGGACTGACAAGACTATGGGAGTAGATGGAAAAGGAGTGTTCAACATTCTAACCAAGCAGGGGGAGCCGAAGACAATCTCAGAGGCATATTATGTTCCTAGTCTCAAACATAATTTTTTAAGTGTTGGTCAATTGACACAGAAAGGATATAGAGTTATCTTTCAAGGTCAAGAAGTTGTTATATATGACAAGCCCCCAAGCAAGTAGCTGATAGCAAAGGTGTAGATGACAAGGAACAAACTCCTTCCTCTCATTTTGAATTATAGTGGTCAGGTGATTTCTTTACAGTTGCATGTTCTGATGATTATTGGTTATGGAACTTTCGATTTGGACACTTGAACTTTTTTGGTTTAAGATTGTTGCAGCAGAAACAAATGGTCGGAGGATTACCTCCCATCAAAGAGCCTGCTAGTACTTATGAGTGTTGCATCTTGGGAAAGCAACACCATGAAAGTTTTCCAAAGGGAGTTGCATACAGAGCAAAGCAACCTCTTGAGCTAGTGTATACAAACTTGTGTGGACCTATGAGGACATAGTTGATTGGTGGAAGTTGTTACTTCCTCACTTTCATTGATGACTACAACGGAAAGACTTGGGTTTACTTCTTGAAGCAGAAGTCTAAAAATTTTGCAAAGTTCAAAGAATTCAAAGCCTTCGTAGAGAACCAAAGTGATCGACAGATCAAGGTATTGAGGTCAGATCGTGGTGGAGAATATGACTCAAAGGTACTCCATGATTACTACAAACAACATGGGATGAGAAGACAATTTACAACCAGGTACACACCGCAGCAGAATGGTGTAGCAGAGAGAAAGAACGGGACAATTATGAACATGGTAAGAAACATTTTGAAAGGCAAAAACTTGTCTAATGAGTATTGGGTAGAAGCAGTTGCATGTGCTATTTATGTGATCAACAAATCTCCTACAGAGAGTGTGATGA
Source organism: Pinus taeda (assembly GCA_000404065.3). Classification (NCBI taxonomy): domain Eukaryota; kingdom Viridiplantae; phylum Streptophyta; class Pinopsida; order Pinales; family Pinaceae; genus Pinus; species Pinus taeda. Next base: position 12,594 of record APFE031099278.1, read on the forward strand.
ACAAAGTACCAGAACAAGCATAGTCAGGTATGTATTGTAGTGTATCTCATCTCAGAGTATTTGGATGTGTAGCTTATGCACGTGTGCCTAAGGAGAGAAGAGGCAAATTGGATTATAAAAGTGAAAAATGCATATTCACTTGTTATAGTGAGCAATCAAAAGCTTATAAATTGTATAACCTCATCACAAAGAAGACCATAATTAGCAGAGATGTTGTGTTCAAGGAACAAGAGTCATGGAATGGAATTGTAGACAAAACAATTGATGCACAATTGCCACTGATGGAAGAAGATGATGTAGCAGAAAAGGAGCAGCAAGAATCACAGGTGAAGACACCAAACAGAGACACACCAACAAGGACTCCAACATTTTCAAAGCAGCATGGATCCTCAAGCAGATCAACAGATCAATATTCTCCTAGCAATCAATCAAGCGATGAATTAAGCAATGGTAAGAGAAATATGAGAAGTTTGAAAGATATTTATGATGATTTGGATGTTAGTTCAAATTTTTCATCGTTATCATTCCAACCTTCTTCGTTTGAAGAAGCAATAAAAGATGAAAATTCAGTGCAAGCCATGGATGAAGAAATTGAAGTTATTGAAAAGAATGACACATGGGATTTGGTTGATTTGCCAAAGGACAAAAATCTCATTGGTGTGAAGTGGGTGTACAAGACAAATTTGAATGAGAAAGGTGAAATTGACAAATTTAAAGCAAGACTTGTAGCAAAAGGATTCTCGTAGCAACTAGGAATAGACTTTGGATACTATAAGAGCAATTCTAGCCATGCAGCTCAGAACAAATGGAAAGTATATCAGATGGATGTGAAGTCAGCCTTCTTAAATGAAATTATAGAAGAAAAAATTTATGTGCAGAAACCTCTAGGATATGAAGTTGAAAGTAACGAAGAAAAAGTTTACAAGTTAAAGAAAGTGCTCTATGGACTGAAGCAAGTGCCTAGAGCTTGGTATAGCAAAATTGATAGTTATATGATCAAGAATGGATTTTGCAGAAGCAACATTGAGCCTACCTTGTACACAAAGGTAAATGAGCATGGACAGATTTTGATTGTTTGCTTATATGTTGATGACATGATTTTTACAGGTGATTTTGACATAGATGAATTTAAAGCAACCATGATGAAAGAATTCGAGATGACAGATCTTAGTCTCATGAATTATTTTCTTGGCATAGAAGTTAAGCAATATGAAAAAGGAATTTTTATTTGTCAAAATAAATATTCCAAAGATTTGTTGAAAAGATTCAGGATGGAAAATTGCAAACCTGTCCTTACACCAGTTGCAATAGGTACAAAGTTAAGCAAGGATGATGAAGGATAAGATGTCAATCCAACTTTATTAAAAAGATTGGTTGGTAGCCTCATGTATCTCACAGCTACAAGACCGAGTATCAGGAAAGGAGTGAGTTTGATTTCCAGATTTATGGAGACTCCAAAAGACACACATTTGAGTGTAGGAAAACGAATTCTGAGATACATAGCAAGAACTAGAGATTGTGGCATAATGTATGCAAGCACAGAAAAGAAAGATTTGATTGGATACATAGATAGTGATTTTGCAGGCAATTTGGATGATAGGAAGAGCACTTCTGGTTTTTTGTTCCACCTTGGTTCATGTGTGATTTCATGGGCATCTAAGAAGTAACCCATTGTGACACTTTCGTCAGCAAAAGCAGAATATGTAGCAGCAACATTAGCACCATGTCAAGTAGTGTGGTTAACAAGAATACTTGATGGACTCAAGCAGAAAACTTAAAAAAAAAAACCTTCTATAAAATCCTTTCCCAAATTTTGTTTTTTTTATTAAAAAATAACTTTTAAAATATATCCTTTTCACCATATAAACCAACTATGGGAATCTTTTCACCATATAAACCAACCTCGTAAAAAAATACACTCTTTTCGTTGAATTTTGAACATGCTAAGTGTCTATCACGATGAAGGCACTCGTGCATTGCACAACAACTCCAGCGTTAGTCCTTTAATGCAACGAAAAATAAGTTTAACCCGCATGTTTCTGAAACTATGTAATTTTGAGACTGTTAATGTGGCTTTCTGCTATGCCTTTGTGTGTTAATCACGAGTCTCTCCTCTCACACAGATTGTTGTTGATCTGTTTTCCCTCGCTCTGAAACCAATTTGTTGAAAAGGAAGAGGAGACAAAACACAAATTCACACATAAAACCGAGCTGCTGCTCTTCTATTGATCACACAAAACATGATGATTACAATGAACTTGGTGAAGGGTATTTATACCTTTTTGACTAGCTAACTGCCTAAAATATCTTGACATGCAACCACATGCAATGACACACTCAAAGTCATTTATCACTTAACTCGACTTGACTCAACACTAACACTCAATCATGCAATCAATCAGTTAACTGACTCTCTATTTTTAGCTAACTCCTCATGCAGGAGTAATTATCTTATTTTAACAATAAAGACGGGTAGCCAAAGTTTCTTTAACGTCGAGACCATGATGATTGATAAATACATCGTGGTAGTAATTGTTTGGGTTTGTGGAGGTTGATGGCATATCCATTGAGGAGTCGGTGGAAGTTTGCAAATCTGTCATTGAACAAAAATACAAAACAGAAGTGAAGCACAGGTTGATAGATTAAGTAAATGAAGGTATCACAAACTAAAATCTAAATCTTATTTATATATAGCATAGCATCTTAGTCTCCAGACCAACATGGCAATGGCAATGGTGCCAACCAGTGGGCACACGATGGTAATTGGTGCAAGCTGGAACAAGATTAATGATTCAATCTCTCACCACCTCTCAATTTTCTATGGATACTTGACTGTAAGCTCAATACCATCCGTCTCTGACTGCAAGCTAGATCTCAATACCACTAGTCTCTCAATTTTCAATGAATATTTGACTGCAAGTTGCAGCTCAACAGGGGTGCAACGTAAAGGAAGGATTCTATTTGCTACCATTGCTCAATTTTCTATGAATACTTGATTGCAAGCTAGATATCATTAGGGGCACAACATAAAGCCATGCGTCCCACACTTTTTTTTATGAAGACTTACTGCAATAACATAAACTAATCATTCCATTTGCCACCCGTCGCTCGCTACTTGACTTTAGAGTATGTATCATTTAAAAATGATTCTTTTTTTCCTGCCACAACTCCAACACCTGCAGTTTAATATGCGTTTTTTAATTTGCATTAGAAAAGAAATTGAAATGTTTGGAAACATATTACTTTATCATCAACTTTTAAATGATTTATTGGTATATTAATTTTAAATTTGAGTAAAGGCAATTTGTAGGGTTTGGTGGAGTACATCAGTGATGATGCTATATAGAATAATAATAATAAAGTAGTGATCCTAGTCAAACTATGATATTATTCCAACGACTATCAAGTGTTACCTTTATTAACTTATTTTATTTCCTTTTATTTTACAGAAAAACGATATTTGACTTTAGTCACACTATAGTATTATTCCCACGACTATCTCTATTTTCTTTACTTTTACTTTTATTTTAGAGAAAAACATGAAAAATATTTATCTAATTAAAATTTGTGTTTAAAAATAAGGTCATGATTGGTACTACTCCAATCACAATTTATATTTTCTTTTATCTTAAAAAAAAACTACATAAAATAAATATTTATCTAATCAAAAATCATGTTGAAAACATAAGGTTATCATTTTTTTTGATGTGATATCAAAATCTAAAATCTTAGACATTTCACCCAAAAAAAACTTTAGTCAGAATACATATTAGAGATCATTTTTTGGGATTCAACTGTGTTAAGTCATTCATGTATGACCATTTCCATGAGAGGTAGTTGTAACTGACTAATTTCTCATGATTTTTGAATAGCCCACTTAGCACTCATTGCATCCGGTGATGCTCATAGAGGTGAAGAATACATATTATTTACATTCCACAATGCATGCATTATGTATTGTTCACATTATTAATGCCGATATTGTTTTTTTATATAATATAATTTCTATTTCAATTTTAAATTTATAATTTTATTTTTAATTTAAAAAAATTTTGAAATTTAAAAAGTTTTTGAAATTCAAAAATAACTAAGAAGGCCATAATTAGTATAAAGAAAGTGTGATAAGAGTTTCAAATGGTTATATTTGATACTATTAGAATTAAATGCTAATTTAACATTTTCAAATTTATAAGTGGTTAGTCTTTTTAAATTTTTTAATAATTATTTAAGAAAAAAAAATGTATCTCATAAGAAAATAGAATTTTTATATAATTAAAAGAAAATTGTATATACAAACCCATCACTATTTGCTCATTAATTTTGAAATAAAACAACAACAAACAAGTTTAGTGTTCAAATTGAATGGATAAACCTATGTTATGTCTCATTTATAATTGAAAAAGAAGAATCAATGCAATGAATGGATAAACATATGCCATGCCTCATTTATATTTCTTAGAAAAAGAATCAATGCAATGAATTTGGACAAATGCACCCTAACCATAAAATAAAACTATAAAAAAATGCAAACTATAGTAAATAGTTAAAAAAAAAAAAAACAAACAAACAAACAAAAAAAACCTTGATTCTACCCAATAAACAGTTTATTTTGGTAAGTTGCAACTTAGTTTTATAATACTTTTATAATATCATATAATTGTTAATTAACTCAACAGATAATCTTACTATGTTAGCTCATAATAATATGCCCAACATATAATCTTACTTTGTTAGCTCATTATCATATAGACAAACGTATATCAGAATACTTTGTTAGCTCATCAAAATATATACAAAAGTATATCAGAATTTGCAGTGGAATTGTTGAAGAGAGATTAAGAGCTAGTTGTGGAACTTTTGGAGAGTGTCGAGTAGTGTGTCAAATTGTGAGAGCAAGGTGATGCAGCTGAATGCATGCTTATAAAGTCTGCTAAAAGACATGAGAACAGTTAAAGAAGAAAAAAATATTCATTAATTTAATTTGTAATATAATTATAAATAATTTGACATACAGTTTGTTGTTATTTTTTTTTAATTCAACCACATAATATTAAATGATAGTATGAACAATTTCGAAAAGAAACATTTTAGGTATAAATAGATAGAGAAAATTTTGATATAAGAATTTGCACTCCAACTAAATGAATAACTCTACCATCTCCCTAGAAAATAATGGAGCCAAATGAAAAGGGTTCCAAAATGTTGTGACATAGTTTTCAGAGTTTCCCTAGTGTAACGAGCTAGTAGGGTCAACCTCTTACAAAATAAGGCTACATTCAAGTGTGGACAACGTTATTTGTTAGTAGATACTATATTATGTGTAGGTAGTCATTGAGTGTGGTAAGATCAATAATAAATCACTATATACAAATATGATCAATCTTAATCAACCATTATTACTAGATTAAGCCACCAAAACTACTTTAAGCTATCAACACTACTTATCCAATGATATAGTCCCATTTAGCTTATCTAATAATATATATTTTGAAAATGTGTGATCATGTATATAGTTGTAAAAATAGTTCTATCTTCGACAAGTTAAGGTTTTAGTTTTTTTGCAAAAGAGTTCTATCTTCGATAAGTTAAGGTTTTAGCTTTTTTGCAAAAGAGATCCACTATCTCTTATGCTCTTTTATTTTTCCGTCAAGACACCACTAATACATTCCTTGGATATGAGAAAGCAAATCTAAAGCGAAATATCAGATAATTCCAAATTTTCCCATAAAAATTGCGTTATCTATTGTAGAATTGAAATACTAAGAACTAAATCTAGAAATCCTACTTCTGGAAGAAAGTGTGTTTTTTTTCCTGTATAGATAAAGAGAATCCACTAATCTAATAAAAAGAACTAAAAAATCAATGCATACTAATTGCAAACATCACTACTTATACACTTCTCTAATATAGGTGAAGACTTCGGCCCTGAACAATAAAACAACAAAATTGGAATTATGTGCTCTATCCAAAAGAATGGGGAACTTGATTACGCATATAAGATACATAGAGATCCAACCTGACATGCTGCACTCTTACCACAAGCTAACAAAAGCTTAAGGACCTCTCTGATCTTAAAGAACCGGGGCATAAAAATTTGCTCATGTGCAGTATTTGACGAACAAAAATATATGTTGGGAACTACAAATGATTAAAATCTCACCAGCAGCAATGCCATTTAAGAATATATTTTGAGAAGCAGATGGTCATCTTTTGCGAGAAGGCGAATCAAATATCCATTTTTAGAGTGCTTTTTTTTGGGAGAAGGCCAATAAAATATCCATTTTTAGGGTACCTTAACCCCTACAGCGTCTTTGTTGCTAGCTCAGCAATTGACTTTTGAAGTTGTACCATTCTCTATTATTCCGATGGAGAATTTATACCTGATCTAATGCCTCGAGCAAATCTGGGCTGTGAGGTGGAGAATCTGATTTGCGTGCTTCTTCTGCAAATTCTCTCTTTTTTTGGTGCTTTGTGTGCTTCTTCTGCAATGAATGCCAATAACATCCCCAATTTTGACCTCACCATGGTTGCTATTGACAACATTGTTATCACAATTTCATCCCCAATTTTGACCTCACCATGGTTACCATTGACAACATTGTTATCACAATTTAAGTCTCTGTGAATAAGAGGTGGATTGTGACTATGGAGATAGCTTAAACGCTGCAAAAATTCCCTTTCCCAACCCAACCCTTGATTTTCTGACTTTCTAGATTATAAAAGCTTTACAGAAATTCACACTCGGCAGGGCTTTGTATAGATTGTTGAATTCTAAAGACATACTCTCCCAGAGTTGCAGCTCTCAAATGGTTTATATTGAGTTCTATATCTGCAATTCTCTGGAACCCAGAAGCAATGTGCGCCCCACGCTCGCTACACTCTCTGAAATCAAAGCAGATACCCCTCCATGAAAGGTTGTTCCAAACCTCCGAGAAGAAAGGAAAATTTGTTAATAGAAATACCCAATATTTCTGGATCATTGATCATGAAATCAAATGAAGCGTTCTTCCCGGCGACATTACAACTTTCCACAAATCCAATAATTTAATGAAGGAATCCGAAATTCAGGAGATAGGAACCAGTCATTTACACCCGCCGAGCTTATTTCGATTGCAGGTTTTTGGGCTTGTCAACGTGGAAGTTAGGGCCCTCTCCATCTCTGTTTACATGATTGCAAAACCCATCCTATCGGAAAACTTGCAATACATCTCATGATCTTTATCCGTATTGTGTGCATCAAACGAAGATCGTATGCCAAAGTTAAGACCCCGAAAAATTGATGTACCAATTTACCCAAATAGGGCCCATAGTTTGGCGGTTCATCTCCTAGGGTTAGGTTTTTGGATGTTTAGAGTTTTCCATCATTTCTCAACAATAAATAGGCCTTTGAGCCTCATTGCAACACATTTCAGAGGCATGTAGCCACCATATCTCTTCTTAGAGATAAGCTACTATCACTCGAGCTAGTCTTATTTCCATTATGTTTGTAAGCATATTTCAGTATTTGATATTAATGAAATGAAGTTTGATTTCTACTGCATCTTTGTATTTATGGTTATTTCTGTAATTTGTTGTCTTCCTATTTAAATCTGGATCTGTGGTGTCAGATTGGTCTGTTCTTTCTCTGTATTTCTTTGCATGTCCACAATGAGGTTGGGATATAAGGAGCTAGGGCTTGACTTGGTTGAACCTTTGCAAGATCAACCTCGCAAACCCCGACGACCGTCCACAAGGGAAGAAAAGAAAGATGAGGGGGCAAGAGATCCTATTAAAATATTGCTTGAGGAGGCCCTCAAGAAACAAAAGAACGCGATGATGGATAACTTTACCTAGATTCTTCAACAGTTGCCCATCGACGGTGCATCCACATCCAGCAGCCACTCTAGAGGCTCTATTACTTTAAGGTACAAGTAAACTTTGACATTCCCATATCTAAGGGCCAAATAGCTGTAGACATCGTAGATAAATAGTTAAATCTGCTAGAAGGATATTTTTCTAGCCGAAAAAAGATTACCTTTTCTCTTCTCAAAGCCCCCCCCCCCCCCCCCTCCATGTCAAGGACTAGTGGGAAACCTACTGTGAGCAGAAGGATGAAAGTACGACCTCACTATTTTTAGCCACACCCACTTGGAACTCACTCTGGGATTCCATCAAGGAGCAATACTACCCTATCAGGAGCTATGAGGATAAATACATATAGTGAACAACACTGTGACAAGGAAGGGATCAAGATGTGCAAAGTTTACTAATGTTTCTCATACCCTTCGCACAAAGTTGAGTATCAAGGATTCTAAGAAACATTTGGTACTCAAGTACTGCGACTACCTTCAAAGGTACATCCAGGATGAGATGGAGTTCTTGGACATCTCCTTGCTTAGCACGACATACTGATATGCCATCAAGATCGAGCAAAATTTTAAATAGAAGAAGTGAGACTTTGGATCTACGAATTTGAAGCAAGGGAAAGGTGTCCCAAAACTGCAGAACAAAGGATAAATCCAAGGTGGGGTGGCCCAGGACAACCCACCAAATCCATAAGCAAAGAAAAACACCTTGAAGCCAAATAAGGACACGGGAAAGTGGTGTGAGTTCCATAAGAGCTCCACTCACAACACAAGTGAGTGTCGGGCGAAGAAGTCACTAGTGGCCAAGCTAACGGCTTCAAAATCAGATGCATGTTTCGACTCTCAGTCAAAACCTGACAAGGGCAATGACAAAGGGACGCAGATTATTGATGTGAAGCCCAACACCATCGTTGCCACCATGAAGATCTAGAAGGAGGAACCTGAAGATCTAGAGGAGGAGGAGCGCCTCTTCCACTCCTAGATGTGGGTAAAGGGTTCCTCGCTACAGTTCATTGTCGACAGCAGGAACCAAAAGAACCCCATTTCTGAATAGGTCATGAAGTAGCTGGTCTTATCGACCACAACACACCCACAACCATACACCATCGAGTGGCTTCACCAAGGACGGGATCTTCGCGTGAGCCAACAGTTTCATCTTCCATACAACATCAATCCCTTCACGGATGAGGTATTATGTGACATTGCTCCCCTTGATGTTTGTGATGTATTATTAGGCCAACTATACTTGTGGAAGTGACATGTGTATGAGTCAAGGCCTCGTATTGTTATTTTTACTTTGGGAAATAAGTTGTACAGGTTACCGAAGGTAGCACCGCCTACTTCCATCTTTTTGGTTGCTACAAAACAATGCAGTATGCTCATTTCCAAAACCAAGAAATTTGTTTTCCTCATGATACACCCTCAGGGAAAGAAGAAGATGGTGGCCACGACCTCCAGATAGGGCCCCTCTACACAACAACAATAGATGAACAAGGTCATGGAGGAGTACGAGGACATCTTCACCTCCTCTACAGGGGTGCCTCTGCACTGTCAGGTTAAGCACTCCATCAATCTAACCCCAGGTGCGTCGTTGAAAAATGGACCAATCTATCGGCGCTCCATTCTAGAGAATGAAGAAATCAAGAGGCAGATTCAAGAGCTGTTGTAGAAAGGTCACATTCGGCCAAGTTCATCGCCCTGTGGGAGCCCGATCGTGTTGGTATAGAAGAAGGATGGGACTTGGAGACTGTTTATTGACTATCGGGCGTTGAACAAGATCACTGTCCAGAATAGGTACCCGATCCCATAGATTGGTGACCTTCTCAACCAACTCAATGGGGCAAAATATTTCAACAAGATCGACTTGAAGTCCAGATATCACCAAGTAACAATCGAACCCTCTGATGTGTGGAAGACTGCCTTCAAAGACAAGGAGGGCCTTTTTGAATGGTTGGTTATGCCTTTCAGGTTGATGAATGCTCCTGCAACCTTCATGAGGCTGATGGATGACATCTTGTGTCCATTCACCAACTCATTTATAGTGGTATACTTGGATGACATCCTGATCTTCAACTAGAGTTGGGAAGGTCACCTCCACGACATCCGATAGGTTCTACAAACACTACGACAACACAAGTTGTGTGCCAATTTGAAGAAATTCACTTTTGGCATGACCCAGGTTTAGTATCTGGGATACATTATTGATGAACGGGGGGTGCATGTGGATCCAGCCAAGATCCAAGTCATTCGGGATTGGCTAGCCCCAACCACTCTGATAGAGCTCTGCAACTTTCTGGATCTTGCCAATTTCTACCACAGGTTCGTGTTGGGATTCTCTCATATCACTTGGCCCTTGAGTCAAGTCACCAAGGGAGGAGTGAAAGCAAAACTATTTTGGTCTGAATCTCAATAGAAAGTATTCATAGAGTTGAAACATCACCTTTTCTCTGCACCAATCCTCACGTTACCAGACTTGCAAGAACCATTTGAGATCGAGACAAATGTCTCTGACTATGTTGGGCACGAGATCCCCCAAGGGAAGTTTTGGGGATTAAACCCCAAATTTTGGTTAAAAGTTGTAAATCCGATGTAAAGACTCTGCATTTTGTGCGCGCAGAGCACGTAGCTTGTAAATAAGTCATAGGGTTGTCCGCCCTTAATTTTGTAATGTAATGTCAGCTATAGAGATCTACCCATGGTCCACAGACCATGGGATTGTATAAATAGGGTGAGTCTCTAAGTAGTTAAGGGATCAAAGAATAAAGGTCATGAATGATGAAGAATTGAGTCAGATCTAAAGTGTAAAGTCTAGTTTTGGGTCGTAGAGTAGGAGAAAGCTTTGTAGTTGAGTACGCAAAGGTCTAGTAGTCTACAGTTGAGTGCGCAGGGCCTTGAAGTTGAGTGCGTAGGGCGAGTCGATTCTGTAACTGTTGGAGCATTAACAAAGAGAAGTTTTCATATCAATTCTATGTATTTATTTCCTATTTTTAGTGTTGAATATCTTGGGTATAAATTGCATTTCTATTGTTTATATGATGCGCAAACATATATGACTGTGTTGATTAAGTGAATACAAGGTAGAATATCTGTTTACGCAAACTTAACTAACATTTGTAAGAAGATAAGTAAGATACACGGTATAGTTTGGGGAAATAGCGCAAGTCGCTGCCTTAGTAGCGTGAAAGCATCTCAGCCCCTAGTTAGGGATGCGCGAAGGCGATTATAACAAATATTGAAGGTCTCGCAGGTCAGAACAATGCACGAAGTGACTTGCGTTAAGGTAGGCACAGTTGGACTAAATCGACACCTTAGACATCTCAAGGGTGCGGAAACTTGGTTCCAGCATCCCCCCATACTGCTTCGGGTGAGACTTTAGTCTGCGCTCCGCGGGATGATGCCGAAAGGTCCAATAGTGTAGGGATTTATTTGGCTAAATAACTCTGAACTTGGGTCAAGCCCTGTCAAGCCAACAAATGGTTTCGTTGTCGGGATCAGAATCTGCATAGAGATGTTTGATGTCGTATCATTGGAATCCAACTAAGAAGGAAATTGAAGGCTAGTTGGATAGGAGAATTCACGAGTTTGCGGCGCAAGAGAACAGGAATCCGTGACTGTCAAAAGAAGAGTGGTTAGACTACTACCTGTACACAGAGATCCATGAAATCTTCTTCGCGTCTTTCCCTACTGTTATCACAAAACCAGACCCTGATAGGCTGCTGATCAAGAAGACTTTGAGTAACTATTTCAAACCAATCTTTTGGCTGAGGCTTAGCCTCCTCAACCTGAGAGGGCTCTCTCACTAGGTTAAAGATTTTCATTTAAGGATTAGATGGCTAACTTTATGGAAAAATAAAAAAAAAGGTATAAATGGTTGAAATGCCAATCAACAAACATATATTGGGCTATGGAGTCAAAAAATGTTTCAGTACAACAACAAGATTAGCTTAACATGGAAGTCAGGGCATAAACATTCTTAATATATTAGTAAAACAGAGACATAGTGCAAGGAACACGGTTTTATAAACACATGAAGGAAGTTAGAGCATTATCAATGAATTCTAAGTAACATGTGTTCATAACATTGCAAGTAAGTAGATGAAGAAGGCCATGAGAAAATCAAACATTAAAACTCTTTCTGAATCTTGAGTAGTGAAGCCAAAATCATTGTATTAACATAAAAACACACAGTCTCTTACAATAACACAGTATGCTTGTTTCTTTTGAAAATTGCCAACCCTGAGGCATTCCACCTCTTGTCTTTTATAGATTTATCATTACAATCTTGGATTCCCTAACCCAACATGAGGGGAATTCGAATTTCCTATCTTGACACCTATTCATTCCTAAAACAGACTATTAATTACAAGTAGCAGTTATGTAACAGTCTTAGAGTCCTAATACAATTAGGAGTACAACTCCTTATTATGATAGTAACAACTTAAACTAGGAATTAAATTTGATACTTGACAGCTGCTCCTCCTTAACTTCGACCTTGGTGATGTCCATAACCCTCCTGCCGGCCTTCAGTAACTTCTCCTTTATTTGTCCTAAAAACTAGGAAAATGTCCTCTACAATGTAGCCTTGGTCTTCAATGGTGTTCCTCGAATCTCCTACTGACCAAACTAGCCCCTTTAATCATATGAAACATGTTGAATTAGCCATAGAACCCTGCTCTTACACTTGTGCAAAAATTAAACTCTTTGAAGTTGCATGATGAAAGTCAATCTGAATGTGCTACGAAATAAACTATTGTTTTTGTAGCACAAAACTTTTTCTTGCATATATCTTTAATTCCTTGAGTTTTTCCTTTACTTGGGCTTTAAACATTCTCAAATGATCTCCTTACATTTCTCCAGCACCATCCTTCTTTAAAAATAACCCCTTCTTTCCTTTGAGGATTGATAAAAAAAAACAAAACTGCACCAATAACAGTTTCGTAGCGCGCTACGAAACTACTATGTGAATCAATTTACACAATTTTTTCCAAAAACTTTCCTTCTAAGGATTCTTCATAGCTGTTTCATTATGTACATATGCCACATATACCTAACATCACCCGTCCTTGAAAACTCTTCAAAAAGTAAAGTCTTTGTTTCAATCAAAATTGATATTAGGATTTCATCACTTACTTTCTTGTTCATTTGTGTTGAGACTAACCTCCAGACTTGCTCAGTTGAACTTCAAGGTCTTCAATTTGTCTTTTCATCACCCTGATATTAGTTCTTAGTCTTTCATTGATCCATCTGATATACCTTTCTTCCTTAATTGCAGGGATAGTCCAAGTGAAGTATTGAGTGTTTCTCCTAACTACTTCAGGTTTTGAAGCTTTTCCATCTTCCCATAGGGCCTTGATTCTTTTGAAATTTGCCTTCTCAACTACATGTTTCCTTGCCCTTTTCTTAAGTTTGGCAATCTCAAGATTGGAAAGCTTCAATTTCTTCTTGACTTCCTCGTAATTATTTTCTTCTTCTTGAGTATCGACTACTCTATTTCTATCATCTTCGTGCATGAGTTATGGTTGCAATACTAGAACTACGAGCTCTTCACGAAATCCTGATATCTCCCCTGTCTCACTTACCTCTAGCTCTACCTCCTATAACCTTTTGGACTGCCTAGTCATAGGCCTTCTGGGCTTAAAAACAAATTCTGAAACCTGATCATCAAACTGTAGCTTTTTAGAGGATTTCATCTTTTTTGACTTTCCCTCACCTAATTCAATGAAGTTTGCTTGGACCAGAGGGGACTCTTCAATGTCAATAGCCTAAAGAAGATCATTCAAATTTCCCTTTGAGACTGGGCTTTCATCAGTGACCACTATTTTACCCTTTTCTTTGGCTATTTGGCTTCTAGTTACACTTCTCTAGACTGTTTCACCAATGGACTGCTCTTGTGTTGCTTCCTTAATTTGAACTTTCTTCTTTTGTGAATGTTGAGGAATATCTTGAATAGCCAATGGTGTTCTAGTCACTGGCTCCTTAACTTGCTTTCTAGCCTTCAGTTTAACAAACCTGCTTGGCCTTTCTTCTACATGATGGCTAGTCACTAGCGATGATATTTCCTTAGCCCTAGGGCTAAGTCATGTTTCAGCTCTAAAACCGGACATAAAGAGAAATGAAGACCACTCTATATCTACCTTCTGAATTTCATGCAAGACAATTAATTTAACTAAGACATGATGGAACAATGATGTTTCACATGCCTTTTTATTCAATTGTATTTTATCAGACATCTTGCCTAAGCTCCGAAACAAAAATAAAGGTAGATCTAGAGATATTATCCCAGTGAAATGCAATAAGAGTTTGAAATGATAAGAATACACCTTGTGGTATCTTCCTTCACAGGTGAAGTACCTTTGTATGCATGAGAGTAGGTTGGCATATGAATCTTTGACATAACCCATTGGCACTGCTTCAGTTAAATCTATGTCTACAAACTTTGGCTTCAAGAATATCTTGCAAAGTGCCATTTCAAACTTTAAATTCTTAAACCACTTTTCCTGACCTCTAGGAATTTTTGTGACTAAAGATATAACTTTAGGAGAAATTGGCAATTCTAACACTCCAATCTTTGTATCTAAACCTGTGAAATTTGGAGAAAATTCCTTGGTCACTTGGTTATGTCCTCCTTGTAGTTTCTCACAAAACCTCCAGCAACCTACTTTTTTGAAGGCTTCTTCAACTATTTTATCCTTTGTGAGAGCATCTAAGCCTTCAAGTTCAGTTCTCAGACATCGGCCTGACCTGTGACTCTTTATTTCTTCCGAAATTACTCCTTTGAAATCCCTGTAGATAGAAGACCTGGAAGAAACTTCCTTGATTAATTTAGGAACTGCCTCGCTTGAATTTGATGAAGAGTTGCCTCGCTTGAAGCCTACAGAAGAATTCTGATCTCTGCTCACCCTGGGCTTGTTTACTTCGAACTTAAGAACAACAGCAATTGTCTCTTGCATGAATATGACCAAGATCAACATGGATATGACCAGGATCAACTAAGCCTTTCCTTTTTTGAAATTTGAAATGATTGTGGACAAACGACCCCTAACGAATCTAATGATGGATATGAATGGTTGCATTTGAGAGGTAAGGTTCATGGAATGACACCTGATGATGAAATTTTAATGGATTCTGGTGGATTTGACAGCTAGACATGATTGTTCACGAATCCCCAATTTTGTAGCACATCCAGTGTAAATTCGGGGTTTTTCGCTACGAAAACACCTAACTACGAATCCTTGATTTCGTAGCGTAGGTAGTGTAATTTCAGGAATTTGCACTACAAAAACACCTAGATAGTTTCGTAGCACGTTCAAAAGCTTGAAATGACCAGACACATGAAACTTTAAACATGATATAGGATCCATAAGGAACAAAACAAGGTTGTTGAACTTTATTTGATGATGGAAATGAGACTCTAACCCTATGACTTAGACTCTAAAAACATAAAAATAACTTGACCATGTCTAACACAAAAAACTTTGGAACCATGTGGGCTGTCCAAAATTTTAAAAACTTTTACAGTGATAATAGTGGCTCCACTTGGGATAGTGTGCCCTTGTGGTACACTAAGAACCTACAGTTCCAATTCTTTATCCATTTATGATAAAAACATAAATTTTGTTGACAAGCATCCTCTTCAAACTATTTGGGCCTTCACCTCGGGCTTAAGATTTCTGTTTCAGCTTGTCACTATTAGCAAAAAATAAAAAAATAAAAAAGAAAAATGATTATATACAATGTCATGAGAGATTGGTAATACTTCAACAACGATAATGCTTTAGGAACCTGCCATTAACATGCCCTCTAGCATAGGATCCTCCATCAATTTCCTAAAGTATATAGGTGTTGTTTCCATGAAAAGACCCTTCCATAAATTCTCAAACTTACCGTGTTTGCCCTTTTCTTCAATTCTGGCCTCCCATTTCAACACTTTATCTTGAATCTGAAAACTGTCTTCTTCGATATTTTTATCAAATGTACTCTTAATTATGTTCTGATCATGTTGATGACTGTCATAGACTTCACTTCTCTTCTCTTGTAGGGCTATCAGCTGGTTGATTCTCCTCTGAATGGCATTTGGTTCTTCTTCATGTCCTTGAATTAGCTTCATTACCGCTACTCCAAGTGATGTTGGAAATATAGCTTCGACACCATAAACTAGTTCATATGGCGAAGTCCCAATTGATCTCTTTGTACAAATCCTATCAGCCCATAAGGCATACTTCAGCTTTAAGTGCCAAGCTTTCTTGTTTTCCTGCAACACCTTTTTGATGATCCTTACAATGCTCTTATTTAATGATTCAACAAGGCCATTTCCTTGCGGATAGTAAGCAGTAGAATGTCCAATCGTAATGTGATATTGATGGCAGAAATTGATCATTTTCTTAAACTTGAAAGCTTGAGCATTATCTGTTGTAATCTTCATGGGGCAGCCAAATCGAGACAATATATTATTTCTAGGAAAGAAATAATTACAGAATCATTGGCTTTCCTTGTTGGAATTGCCTCTATCCATTTGGTGAAGTAATCTGTTGCTGTAAGAATCCAGTGATGCTACCCTGATGAAGGAGGATGTATCTCTCCAATAAAGTCTAGCCCCCACTGCTGAAAAGGAGCTTCTACATAAATAGGGATCAAAGGTAAAGGTACAAGCTTCCTTCTTCCTTCAAAAATTTGGCACTCATGACATGCAGCGATTGGCCAAAAATATCTGAATCTTAGGATCTTATTTGTTATAGCCTTCCAATAATGATGTCCTCCACAATCTCCTTTATGAAATTATTCAATAACTTTATCAGCTTCTTCTTCAAGGAGACAATTCAGCAAAATTCCTCCTGCATCTTTCCAAAACAGATTTTGATCATATAGAAAATATCTCAAAAACTTCAGCTTAACAAACCTTGCTTTGGACTTCGTTAGATTGGCAGGAGCTTTATTATGCTGTAGAACAAAAGCCACATCCTTGTACCATTCTGAAACCAAGAATTTCTCATTGATTTGAACCAATTATTCTTCATTTTCAGACATTTTTGAGATTTCTACATTCAGATTTATGTCAAGACAGTCCAGATTTGACTGAGTCATTAGCTTTTCCAAGCCTTGACCCTTCACCAATTTGGTAGGTTTGATGTCAATATCAAATTCTAGCAATTTGGCTATCCATTTTCCCCTTTTACCATCTAGATCTGCTTGTGTTAGAATGTCTTTTATTATAGCACTTAGGACATATGCCACAATATGAGAATGTAGAACATAGATTCTGAAATCTTTTATGGCTTTCACCAAAGCATAAGCTTGCTTTTCTAGAATATTGTTCTTCAGTTCAACATTTTCTAATGTCTTACTAAATAAAGAAATAGGTTGTTTAGTACCTTGTTTTCCTTGTTGAAGTAGAACTCCAACAATCGTATTCTCGGAAGCAAATGTAAAATAAGAAATTCCTTGGTAAAATCTAGGCTGATGAGTATTGGTGCTTGTGTAAGTGACTTCTTGATTTCCTCAAAAGATTTCTTTGC
>APFE031099297.1:7049-20564 GCA_000404065.3 Pinus taeda
TTTAATTTTAATTTTATTTTACGTCTTCATTACTTGTTTGAAATTTTAATTTTTTTAGGGTCATGATAAAATATTTTACGCTATTATTTCGAAATGTTGAAATATTACCCTTGAAAAAAAAGGGAAAAAAAAGTCGTATCCCAACGTTAACACTTTTTGTTTTGAGGGTGTTTGGACAATTTTTGCACAAAAAAATGGTTTTCACCGCCATTTTTAAAACATGTTCAAAATTTACCCTAAAAAACAAAAGGTGTTATTCCAGCATCAACACTTTTTGTTTTTAGCACCATTTTTGATGTTTTTAAGGGGTTTTTTTGGCTAGAGTTCCCGTTTTGAGTTTACAGTTCCCGTTTCAAAGTTTACATAGATATATATATGTGTGTGTGTGTGTGTGTGTGTGTGTGTGTGTGAGAGAGAGAGAGAGAGAGAGAGAGAGATTTTTTTTAATCATAAAATTGGGTGGAACTAGTATCAACAATTTGTAAATCAATATCAATATTAGTAGTAACTTATGACTTGGCAAGGGTTGAGATGTTTGGAGACACTAGGCCTTACTCGGAGGGGGACACCTACCCTTCTAGCCGCATCACATTGGGCCAATATTAAGTTATCAATATGTACAAACTCTACACCCCTCTGGTTTTGCAGTTTTAACTTTATAAAAAAGCATACTCTTAAGTGGGACACTATTTCTTACAAATATGAACAACAATACAAATAAAGTTATGCAACTCTTTAACTATCAAAAATCAATTAACAAACTCAAGTGCCAAAGTTTGGCAACAAAAACTACTCTAAACATGAAGTAATGTCATATGAATTTGTTGAAAAACAACAATTAAGAAGGCAAAATCATGATTAACATGAGAAGTTCAATATTGTTTTTAGGAAGATCAATATCAGGTTCTTGTTCATTTCTATGAGGCTAAGTATTATCTCTTTTATTTAATTGATTGGATGTCAGAAATATTTGTTGGCTTGGGGATTAGTTGTAAATTCAAAGGCATTAGCAACATCTTTAGTTCTTGGTTTTTATCTCGTCTAACAACATGGATTTAGCAGATGATATATCTACCAACCTTCTTGACCAATTGGCCAACCTTCAACTTGTTCATGGTTCAAACCAATAAGTCATTCTAAAACTAAATTATCAAAAGGAACAAGGTCGTCCTCATTTGTCTATGTAGTTTATCAAAGAGAACAAGGTTGCCTTCCCTTATTTTAAAATTAGTCTTCCATAAATTAAGGGGCAAATCTTCACCTTTTCTCTACACTAGGTTTATTCATTTCACATGTTGACAACATGGTTGACATTGATATCAACAAGTCAATAAGCATGTGATGTTATTTTGATGTTTGCAAAGGATTTGCAGGAGGATGCATAGGTACCTGGCAAGGTGATGTCTTATGAAGATGATGATGTGTTACTAAGGTGCGTCTGATGTTTGTAGAGGCTCTACAGGTGTTGGAGAAGCATTGAAGACAAATGGAAAAGTTTTGGTTAGAGAGGAGGTAATTTTGCCTAAGTTAGAGCATCTTCTCAGGGAGACAGTTATGCACAGAGCAAAGTTACTATATATTCACTGGGTTTCCCATACTGTGCCTATAAATATCTTCTCTAGAAGCCAAGCTTTTCCCTAAGAAAATGCCTGTAGGTGAAGAAATTAATAAAAAACAAGTGCCAAACCATCAAAGTTCCCAAGGTAATGATGTGATCAAAGGGGTTTTAATGTCTATTTGATCTATTCAACAAAATCCATTATCAAACCAATGGTTTTGCCTTTGGTAATCATAGGGTGGAGAAACTATAAATATCCAAGGAGTTCAATCAGTTTGTGTGTGCATTTCATTAGATCTATATGGCTTTGGCACCGATAATCCACACGTGTTTTCTTTTATGTTTTTCTTTGTTCTAGAACAGGAGTTAGGAATTGTGTAGGACCATTTAGCTTGGATCAACTAGTTTTGCATTTATGGTCTAATGTGTTAGTGATGTGTCGGGCTTCACCAGTGTGCAAGGACCCATATTTGATTGAGCATTGAGAAATTTGATGGTTTATTTTTGTTTGACCCGTTATGATTAAGCATCCTTTGGAACATCATTATATTTTTGGATCGATTGAATTGAACTCTTTATATTTTTATCGATCAAACATATGTAATTGCTGGAGGTTCCTTTATATTTTTCAGTGTATGAGCACCAGATAATAGTGAAAATGGTTGTTGTTATTATGTTGTGCAATGAACACTCCTTAGATCTATCTAGTGCAACTGCAGGAGCTGAAGCATCAAGTTGGGATCGATGTCCATATGATCATGGTTGCAGAGGTTTATGGTAGAGTCTTCTATAACTAATGTTCCCTATCTTGTTTTGTAGAGAGTATCATAAGGATTTTTGTAGGGATTAGAAACAATTGTTGATTGATATTCATGCCTAAATATATACTTTGATTCTTTTGATCTGTCTTTATGACCTTGTATGATTGATGATTTGATTTGTTGTTGTTGTATTAGAGAAGGGCTTGCATTGAAATAGCTATGTCAATGTTTGCATATTAATATACTTATTGTAGGGGTTGAAATCCATCAATGAATTCACAGTATTACTTTCAGAGATTGTTGTGTGCGGAGATTAGCCCCTTGTTCGCTAAAGTAAGGGCAGAGGTTTTATAGGACAAAGTTGTTGGTTGTTGCTGCTTGCCTATTAATTCGATGTGCTTATGATCATACTATCCTAAGTTTTTCATTTGATGAGTTCACATCTTGCATAGAAATTGTATGCAATACTAAAAGCAGATTGTTGGTTGGTGTACTCTTGATTAATGAACATATTTTTGAAGGGATTAGAGACCTCTTTGAGCTTGACAGAGCATAATATTTAGTGTATGGGTTGTCTCTGCATGTGATAGATCTATGATTAGCCATAAAACACTATTAGATTATTGTTGCATAGATATTTGAACAGAGAAAGAGTGATATAAGTTGGGTGACTGAGGTAATAGGTTGTGGTTGCAAGAAATCCTTCACTAGGTATTTACTTATTGTCTAGTGCTATTATTGGATTCATGAGATATATCTCCCATATGTCAACTGAATTGTGAAAGATGTAAGAAGTGTGTTGAGATTTGTTGATTGCTTATGTTCTTGTATATGAGAGTATTATTGCAATAAGGTTTGGCAAATGTATTGTCATATTTTCGTTGAAGTATTAAGTTACTTTGCAATGAGAAAATTGAAAGGATATTGGTTTTGGTATTCAATTTTATGAGCATATTATTTTATGCGGGTCCAGTCTGAAACATTTTGATGAAATGTGGCCTAACAAATCTAATATTATTATAGGTGGTCCCAGTGTGAAAATCTTTGAAACGTGGATCACAATAAGTCAGAGGGAGTAGTGGCTTCCTTTCAGTGGTCGCTAGAGAATTTATTGGAGGTAACAACCTCCAATAAGTAGGAGTATGTGCGCTAGTAAAATCTTGCACCAGTGCAAGATGCAAAAGAAATAATTTTTAATAATAATAGAAGAAGAAGTAGATAACAACAATGATAGTTTTTCCCAGTTGGGTTTTCCACCTCAAAATCAAGTGTCTCTAGGTAATGATGTGCTTTATTGGTCTATTGATGTGCCTTTATGATTCATATGCTTTTATATGCTACTCATAGTTTACATATGCTTAACTTTGTTTTCTATTAACATTGTAAAAAAAATTACTAATTGTATGAAATATTGATTCACCTCTACCTCCCCACCCCCCTCATTATTTCTCACAATTGGTATCAGAGCCATGTCCTTCAAGAAATAGGTTGATCACTAGAAGGAAGATCCTACAAAATGAAAAACCATGATGAAGATTTCTCAACCAAACCACATCTATTCAATGGAATAAATTTCACATTTTGGAAGATTAGAATGAGGTCTTACTTGCAATCTCTTGGAGCAGATGTTTGGGGAGTAGTAGGAAGTGGATACCAATACCCTAGATCAATCTCAAAAGATAAAGCAGGCAAGAAACAAAACGAAAACAATGCCAAAGCAGTCAATGCTATTCCGGGAGGTCTTGCAGAATCATAATTTGTGAAGGCAATGCAGTACAACACAACAAAAGAAATGTGGGACAAATTGGTGAACATATATGAAGGGGATACAAAGGAAAATGGTGCAAAGTTACAATCATATAGAATTCAATATGTAACTCTTAAAATGCATGAAGATGAAATTGTTGCTAGTTTTTTCCTCAAAGTAAATGAAGTAGTAAATACTATGAAGGGTCTTGGTAATAAGTTTGAGGACTCTACGATTGTTGAGAAGATATTAAGATCACTAGCTCCCAAGTGCAACGCCAAATTTTCAGAAATTGAAGGGAGTTGAGCCAGATATCCCTAGAAAGAATCCATGGGATTTTGACATCCTATGAAATGAGGACAAAAGGGGACCAATAAGAAGTTAGAGAAGTTGTGTTCAAAGATACAAGCAAAGACAAACAAAATCAAGAACTTGAAAACACTAGCTATATCTCAGATGAAGAGGGGACAACTTCATCACGAAGCTGCAAACACCAATAAGAAAGTTCAAAGGTAAGCTCCCATTTAAATGTTTTGGTTGTGGAAGGGTTGGACACTATGCTGCTAAATGTCAATACAAAGACAATGTTGAAAAGGGAAAGAACATTTCTAAGAAGAATGCCAAAATAATTTCACTAAAAAGAAGAGTTTTTATTCCCATGAAGATAGTGAATGTTCATATGATGATGAAGATAATGAATTTGACTCTAATCATGAATAAAAAATCCTCATGGCTTTTGATGATCAACTAGAAAGTGAATAAGATAGTTGTGATTCAAATGATTGAATGGATGCATTGAAAGAGATTAACAGGCTCAGAAGTATAAACAAAGACCAAGAAAAGGAAATCAAAATGTATAAAGAGAATAGCCTTGTTGAAGAAATTACCAAGTTAAAGGTTTTTCTAGAAGAGGATAAAAGAATAGAGGAAGTACTAAGGAAACAATTGCAAGAGAAAGAAAGGCACTGTGAGAATTTGGAATCAGAAATAGTAGGTCTAAGGAAATAATTTGAGAAAGTAAAGGCTCAGCTAAACGTAAATCTCAAGTTTGCAAAGGAATTCGAAACATTGGAGAAGATTATCAATGAACAATGTTCTCCGTTAATCAAGATAGGTCTTGGATACAATGCATCTCAAAATCAAAACAAAAAAGACTTAGATCCTATGATGTCAACAGGCATAGGTCCAATGAGTTATGCCAATACTGTAAAGGGAATCAATGGTCAAGGCAACAAGGCTCAACAAAAGCATAATTAATCAATCCATACAAACTTAAAACAAGGGAGGAATCCAATATTTGAGAGGAATTCTTTCTACAATCAAGAGCCAAGTCATCTAAGGAAATTCTCCACTCCCAGATACTCATATTTCTTCTATGGTCACCGGTTTTCTTGTCATAATTTTGGTCACAAATCCATCACTATGTAGCATACTATCAATACCAAAGAAGCAAGAGACAAGCATAATTTAAATAATTCAATAGAGGCTAGGAAGTCCTTTAATAATGCTTTCTCTCCTCTTATGGATGAAATTGAATGTTCTGGGCATGAGGAAAGTGAATGCAAAAGCAGATTGATACCTTCTTATTAGTATGAATGAAAGACAAAAACTCCTAAAGTTAGGAAAATGAAGACTCCTTCTTCAAAAAAGTGTGGTTTAGCTCTATATGTCAGGGATCAAGAGAATCTATGACATGTTGAAAAAGGTTGCTCGAGACACATGACAAGTGACATAAATAAATTTGTTTCTTTTAATGAATTTAAGAAAGGAAATGTTTCTTCTGGTAATAACTTTCATGCCACTATTAAAGGCAAAGGATCCATGGTCTTAAGAGGTAAAACCAAGGCTCAAAATTTCATGTTTGTAGATGGCTTAAAACATAATTTACTGATTTTCAGTCAGATGTGTAACGAGAGACATGAATTTATATTTAGGTCCACAGGATGTGTGGTCAAAGAATTGGACACAGGGAAAACTATAATCAAAGCAACTAGGATTCTAGATAATGTATGCATCTTAGAAGGTGACTGTGAACATTGTTATTTGAGAAAGAGTGAATAAAGATATCTATGGCACAAGAGGTTGGGACACCTCAATTTTAGTAAACTGGTTAAACTAAGAAAGAAGGGAGTTGAACGTGACATGCCAAATATCATACCACCTGAAGATAAAATCTGCAAATCCTGCCAAATTGGTAATCAATCAAGGGTTCAATTCAAGGAAAAAGAATAATCTTCAAAAAGACCTCTTAAACTTATCCATACAAACTTATGTGGACCAATGAAGAAAAAATCTCCTCGAGGTGAGTAGTATTTTATGCTATTAATTGATGACTACACTAGAATGTGCTAGGTTGGTCTATTAAAATTTAAAGATGAGGATTTTGAGCAATTTAAAATATTCAAGGATTTGGTTGAAATAAAATGGATCTAAAAATAAAATGTCTCAGATACGATAGAGGGGGTGATTTCATATCAAATGAATTATTTGATTTTTGTGATCAAAATGGTATCAAAAGACAATTCTCAATAGCCAAAACTCCTTAGCAAAGCAAAGTTGCAGAAATAGTGAATGTAACTATTCAGAAAATGGCTCGTGCAATGCTTGATGAATGAAGAGTGCCTCATACCTTTTGGGGAGAAGTGGTACAAACAAAAGTCAACATACTCAACAAAGCCCATGTGAGGGTTAACAATGACAAAGCATCGCATGAATTGTGGTATGGAAAACCTACATCAGTAAAGTATTTTGATATATTTGTAAGAAAATGTTATATCAAAATAAATGATGATATGATTATCAAATTTGAACCAAGGGGAAATGAAAGCATACTTCTCGGATACTCCTCCAGAAGCAAAGACTACAAATGTTACAATAAAATGGTTCATAAAATTATTGAATGTATAAATGTTACAATAGATGAAGGATTTGTATGCCCCAAAAGGCATATACAGTATGATGACAAACATCCTGACAATGAAATCAAAGAAATCGTAGGGGAAGAAAAAGATGAAGCCTCATAAGAAGAGGGCAAAGAAGGAAGTGATCCAGAAAAGACTCCATCTAGGTATGTGCAGAAAAATCATCCTGAAAGGTCAAAAACTAGGTGATAAAGAGGTTGGAGTGTAAACTAGAAGGGAGTTCATTGGTTCATATAGTCATTTAGCTTTGATATCAACAATTGAACCTACAAATTTAAATCAAGCAAGTCAAGATGAATTTTGGATTAAAGCCATGCATGAAGAACTTAATCAAATTGAGAAAAATCATACTTGGGATCTAGTTCCAAGGCCACAAAATAAAAATGTAATAGGTGCAAATGGGTATTTAAGAACAAACTAAATGAAGATGGAAAAGTAGTCAAGAACAAGGCACGTCTTGTCTGCAAAGGGTATGTTCAACAAGAAGGAACAGAATTTGAAGAAACATTTTCACCCATGGCTCGCCTTGAAGCTATCATAATGTTCCTATCATTTTCCAACTTCCACAAATTTAGAGTATATTATATGGATGTTGAATCCACAATTTTTAATGGATATCTAGAGGAAGGGGTTTATATTGATCAACCTGAAGGATTTATACTTGGTAATGATAAGAATCTCATATGAAAACTCAAGAAGGCTTTGTATGGGTTAAAGCAAACTCCCTGAGCTTGGTACTATTGTCTTAACAAATATCTTCAACAACAGGGCTTCAAGAAAGGATCAACATATAGAAACTTATATATCAAAACAGACATGTATAAAGTCTTGGAGGTAGTCGTTTATGCTAATGATATCATATCTGGTAGAAATTTTGATTGAATGAGTCAAGGGTTTGTTGTATCCATGCAACACGAATTTGAAATGTCCCTACTTGGTTAGCTAACATTCTTTCTTGGATTACAGGTACATCAAACTAAGGATGGCATCTTCCTTTCTCAAACTAAATATCTCAATGATATCTTAAGAAAATTTGGGATGGAAGATTATAAACCTATCTATACACCCATGGGAACAGGATGTAATCTCAACAAAGAAAATGATTCCACAAAAGTTAATCAATATGAATACATATCTATGATTAGCACTTTACTCTATCTTATAGGTATTAGACCGGATATTATTCATGCAATTGGCATAGTCGGGTGATTTCAAGCAAAGCCTAAGTAGACTCTTCTCAAAGCAGTCAAAAGAATATTCAAGTATCTGCAAGGAACTCTAGACTTTGGACTATGGTACCCAAAGAATGCATATTTTACACTTCAAACATATATTGATGCAGATTGGGCAAGAAACATTGATGATAACAAGAGTATCAATGGTGGAGCCTTCTTTTTGGGATGGTGCTTAGGCTCTTGCTTCTTCAACAAAAAGCAGAGCTCTATTTCCTTATCCACTATGGAATATGAATACATTGCAGCTACAACATTTTGTACACAACTACTTTGGATGATTCAAAATCTGCAGTATATTCAAGTTGATTGTTCATAACCTATGCCTGTTTTTTGTGATAACACCGGTGCAATTAGTATATTTAAAAATCCAGTTATGCATTTGAAGACTAAGCACATTCCAATTACGTATCATTTTCTCAAAGAGAAAAACTTGGATCATAAAGTAAAGTTGGAATATGTCCCTTCAAGTGAAAAAATTGCAAATCTATTTACCAAACCTCTTCCCTATGACTCCTTTGAATGTTTTGGACAACACTTGGGGATGATCTCTACTTATTATTTTTCCTAAATCTCTCCAACAAAATGCTCATATTAGGAGGATCATATGGAAAAAGGATAAATAAGAGGAAAAGGTAGCATGGCCTCAAGGGGAGGTGGTTGTATGATGATACATTCTTGTTTATCTTATGCATCTCACTGGCATTATAACCTTTGGTTCAATAGTCCATAACTTTGTCATTTAAAGCACATATGTGTGCAATGTTGTAGCCTTGTACTTTATTGTTCATGTATGCTTTTGGTTTACAACTTTGGCCATGTAATTTCATGATGTAGCCTTGTATTGCCTTGAATATCACTGACAACAAGGCCAAGGCTACGTGATGTGTGCAACATATTGCAATTCAACTCCATGTTTAGGGGGAGATTAATCAGCAGGACAACAAGCTTGTTATGTTAACATGGTGCTAATCCGCCCTTTTCCATTGACATAAAAGGGGGAGGACATAGTTCAAAGAAGAATAATAGGTTGACATCAACACCAAAGGGGGAGAGTGCTGGAAGCATGGTTGGCATTGATGTCAACAAGTCAATAACCATGTGATATTGCTTTGATGTTTGCAGAGGAGTTGCAAGAGGATGCAAAAGTGCCTGGAAAGGTGATGTCTTATTATGATCATAATGTGGTACTAAGGTGTGTCTAATGTTTGCAGAGGCTCTACATTTGTTGGAGAAGCATTGAAGAAAAATGACAAAACTCTGGGCAAAGAGGTCATTTTCAATAGAGGAAATTTCAGCCTAAATTTGCCCATGAAATTTTCATGTAATTTCCATGTCATAATATGTAAACCAATCAAAATCCCTTAAATTTAAAAAGAGGTACATGTAAATATTTTGAAGGGAAAGGAAGAAAGACTATTTTTTTTAATTGTATTTTTGGCTTATCTCCTTATAGGTTTGCTCAAATTTCAAGTGTAGGCACTCGTTGGATGTAGGATTAAATTCCACATCCAACAAGAACCGATTATGCATACTTTTGAGAAGGCCCACATTGATTAAAAAATGAATATACATTAAAAATTATGCATAATTGGTACTCGTCGGACGTTGAATTTAATTATGCATCGAACGAGTGTCTACACTTGAAATTTGAGTAAAACTATAAGGAGATAAACCAAAAATACAATTAAAAAAATAGTTTTCTTTTTTTCCCTCCAAAATTCATAACTTTTATTTTATTATTTTAACTATTATTTTATTATTTTTCCATAGGAAGCCACTTTTAGGTTGAAATATCCTCTGATGGCATCTTCTCTGGGAGACAGTTATGCACAGAGAAAAGTTACTATATCTTCATCTAGGTTTACCATATTGTGCCTACGGATATCTTCTCTGGGAGCCAAGCTTATCCCCGTGGATATTCCTATAAGTGAAGAAATTAGAAAAAAACCAAGGGAAATACCATCAAATTTCCCAATGGTTTTTCCTGTGGTAATTATAAGGTGGAGAAACTATAAATATCCGAGTTTGATCAGTTTGTGTGTGTATTTCGTGAGATCTATTGGCTTTGGAAATGACAATCCACACAAATATTTTCTTTTATGTTTTGCGTTGTTCTGGAACAAGAATTAGGAAGTGTGTATGACCATTTGGCTTGGATCAACTAGGTCTACGCTTATGGTCTAATTTGTTAGTGTTGTGTTAGACTTCACCGACGCACAAGGACCCATATCTGATTGAGCATTAAGTGATGTGATGGTTTGTTTTGTTTGATCTGTTATGAGTAAACATATTTTGGAACATAATTCTATTTTTGGATCAATTGAATTGAACCCTTTATAGTTTTGATTGATCCAACCTGTGTAATAGTTGGAGGTTCCTTTAGATTTGTCAATGTATGCGCACCCAATAATACTGATAATGATTTTTATGTATTTTGTTGTGCAGTGAACACTCCTTAGATCTATCTAGTGCTACTACAGGAGTTGAAGCGTCAGGTTGATGTCGATGTCCATATGGGTATGGTTGCAGAGGTTTATGGCAGAGTCTTTTATAGTTAATGTGCTTTATATTGTTTTGTAGAGACTGTCATGAGGATTTTTGTAGGGATTAGAAACAATTGTTGTTTGGTATTCATGCCTAAATATACACATTGATGCTTGTGATATGTCTTTGTGACCTTGTATGCTTCATGATTTTAGTTGTTGTTGTTGTATTGCAGAAGGGATTGCATTGACAAAGGTATGGTAGCGTTTGCATATTAATACACTTGTTACAAGGGTTGAAAGCCATCAATGAGTGCACAATTTTGCTTTCATAGATTGTCGTGTGCATAGATCAACGCCTTGTTCTCCAGAGTAAGGGTATAAGTTTTATATGCAAAGTTGTTGGTTGAAGCTATTTGCCTATGAATTCAATGTGGTTATGATCATACTGTCTTGAGTTTTTCATTTGATGAGTTCACACCTTGCAAAGAAATTGTATGCAATACTAAATGTAGATTGTTGGTTGGTGTACTTTTGATTAATGAACATATTTTTGCATGTATTAGAGACCTCTTTGGGCTTGATTGAGCATAAGATTTAGTGGAGGGGATGTCTTTGCATGTGACAAATCTATGATAAACCATGTTATCACCTAGAACTACAATGTTATGTACATAAAGTTGTCCATAAATTTTTGTTCTTTGTTGTCCAAAAATAGGTGTCTAATGGTTATTGCCCTATGTGTGTTACTTAGGGATCGAGTTTTATAAAGGTATTCATATGAATCATTTTCAAAAACCATTAGCTATCCTCCATCATGATAATATAAGATATATCCTGTCTTGTATACGTCACTGGGTCTTTTCGCGTTTTCGCAGCGAAATTTTTATTGGCTGATTTTGCAGCGCAATGATGTCTTAGTCCTATCACAGCATGTCATTAACCAGCCATTTCGTAGCGCATGTTGTCAACTCATATCTGTCTGCACTACGAAATCGCAGATTCGGGGATTAAAACAGCACTAATTCTTAGAATGTCATGTCTTCGAGATGAGTCAGTATGTCCGTCCGTTTAATTGTCAGAATGGCGTCCTTTCAAGCAAGTGTAAGCCATTATTTCCCCAATAGGTTCATAAACGCGCACCCAAAATCATTCAAATGGTCTGTAATGCCGGTAGTGCTATGATGTCTGTTAATGCTGTATGAATTGGCCCGTTTGCATGATAAGACTGTTAAAGTAGAGGAGCCCAAATTCATTCTCTATAAGGAACCTGATTGCAAGCGAGCCGGCGTTCAAAGTTTGAGTTTGCATTTGAAGATTGAAGCTGGTAGTGCTTCTCTGCGCAAAGGAGTGCAAAGAAAGATGGAGAAGAAGGGGCATCAGTCTGGAAGGTGTCAGAGAACTGAACCTGTGGGATTGGATCTTGCATTGAGAGATGAAGGTGTGAGACAAGCCTTCCAGAATGCTGGTTGCTAGTCTTTTTGTGAAAAGCTACAAGGGGGGCATGCTGAGGTAACGAAAGCATTTGCCTTAAATTTTACTGGTTTAAGTTCTAAAGTAGTTATGCTAGAATTCCCTATGTCTTCAGAGGTGATTGCTAGGGTGACTGAAATCCCGAGAGGCGGGCAGGAGTGGTTCAAAAATTTCAAATTTGATATGAACCCCTGCAAGGAGTTCCTGAAGGAACCTTATGTTAATGAAGATCTCACAAAGGCCGTGCCAAGGCACTATGTTAAAGAACACTATGCACTCCTCCTAACATGCATTCAGAAATATTTAACCTGTGAAGGGAGGTATAACAAGGTCTACTCCTATCATTTCAAACTGCTGCTGCACTTTACAGGAAAGGAATTTATAGATCTCCCATTCTACTTGTTCCGAAGTCTTAGTAAGATGTGTGACAAGATTCAATTGAGGAAAGATGACTGTGAAACATCATTGTTTCACCATGGTTTAATAAAGTTGTTAGTGCTGGATAACTTGCAGAAGATTGGTCGAGATTGGGACTCTTTTATTTTTATAGCTGGTTTTCAGAGTATGACAGGCCTCACCCCACTGCCTGTTAGAGAAAGAGAAAGGTCAAATGAAGAACTTACTCTTGCTGAAATAAAAAAGGAGATAAAAGGCAAGAAGAAAACCAGAACCCAATTGAAGGAATCAATAAAGCCATTAATTATCAAAGAGACATCGCAATCTTCACCAAAGGAGAAAATCAAGCATAAGAAAAATGCACCATGGTCAAGTGGAGTTGAACAGGTATCAAGAGTCAAAACCAAAATTCAGTTAAGTAAAGAAAAGGGAAAATCAATAGCTGTGGAAGAAAGCCCTATATCAAAAGCCAGTTTAAATGATTTACTTGAGGCAATTGATTTTGAGGAAGCTAAATCAGGGCAGGTTGAGTCAATGCATATTGACCTAACTCAGTCATCACCTGAAAGCACCAAAAAAATCAAAGGCCTCAAAGAGGTTAAGGTTTGAGGAACCTGGTAATGAATTTATGTTCAAACCATGAAGGCCGGTCACCAGGAGGCAAATTAAAGTAGCTGAGCAATTGCACAGGGAAGAGGTAGCTGTGAAGGTACCTGCAACAAAAGTAATTGAACAACTGCCTAAAGCAGAGGAGGCAGAGGAAATGAAAAGAAAACCATACACAAGAAGACAAGCAAGAGAAATGGAGAAGCAGCTACCCAGAACAGAAAAAGTAAAAGAAATCAAGAAGAAAGATTTGAATAAAAAAGGTCCCCATTTCCAAAGAAACCAAGACTACATCTTCAAAAGAACAATGGGAGGAAACCGAGAAAGAAATGGCT
>APFE031099297.1:26912-47681 GCA_000404065.3 Pinus taeda
AAAAAAAACAAAAAAAAAAAAAAAAACAAAAAAACAAAAACAAATATTCTTGTTACTTCAAGCTCAACCAACTAATGATCTCATGGTATGCATGGATTTGAGAAATTTCTTACTTCCTACTTTGTGTAAATAGTACTCTAGGAACCAATATAATTACAATATTTGTTTGAATAACCACTCAATTCATTTTGTTGCAAAGAGTCATGGCATGAAAAGATGAAAGTATTATATTACATAAGAGTGTATGAATTTATCTACAAATGGGTTGGATTTAATAATTTACAAACATGGGATCAATACCCTATATGCTCCAATTTATGAATAGATTAATGTCTTTGCTAATTATTGATCTTGGTAAAGGATGTTGAGGATTCATTGCTCTGGTTGTTGGGTGGATTGTTTGTTCTCCATCTCACTTGGTTCAATTCCTATAAGTGGTATGTTGTGATAAGGCTAGAAGGGTGTGACGTGCCCTAGGATAGAGATATGCTCCAGTGTGCCTTAGGACACCTCAACCCTTGCTATGTCACAAGTTATTGATATACTTGACTTGCACCTTGTTGGATCTACTTTGGGGTTATAGTGGTAGCTTGTAGGTTTGATCCCAAACCTAGCCTAGATTGCTTCAATGAGTTACCAATTCTCATGGTAAGGAAACCTAAAAAATAAAGGGTGATAATGAAACTTAAATCAAGTTTTTTATATGGAAATTAAAAAGTGAAGGGTGATAAGGAAACTTAAATCAAGGCATTTTATATGGAAATTATTTTGTGTACATGTAATGTTATTTAATAATTATTGAAAATATTCAAATAATTATCGATTTATGTTTAAATTTAATGAATGTAAAATTATAAATAAGTTGGATTTTATATAAGCAATTAATTTATAAAAATAAATATAATTTTAGATTAATTTTTTATTCATTTCCTAAATCTCTTGCCTAAGCTTGACTCCATCCAACTCTATAAAATAAGATGTTATGATCAAGGTTAGGTAAGACTTGTGAGGGAATGTTTTCTTTGACATCGCATAACACTTGTATCATGTCAATGTTAATTGAAAAATATGTTGTGGAACATAGCACATGATTTAGAGCTCAGATCTCGTGAGGCCTACCACTTCCCTTGTAAAAATGAACACTACTCTCATAAATATGAACATTGTTACATGCTTAACAAATGTGAACTAACACTGGAATCATTTGAAAAATGTAACAGATCGGTGCCATGCAATGCTTGATTTTGGAAATTGTTAAGATGTTTCTAATCAATGTAAAATTCCATGTTTCGATTCGATCTATTCCTCTAAGTGTGTAGGTCTTGGATGAGTGAGCTACTAGGGTTTGAGCATTAGACTTGCATGTTTGGTGCATCTTGAAATTCACTATGTGATGGCTCTCAATTTGAAGATGCTTCAATGAGTCCAACTTAGTCTCCAATTGTAGGTTCTCGATATTGATATGGAATTGTCTCTGCACCTAATAAAGGATGTCTGACTAGAGTGTATATAAATCTGGAACCTATGTCTTAACCTTTTTCTATAGCGCTACAAGAAAAATGAGTATGGTTATGTTAGATTTATAGTTAGGTTTGAAGGTGAAATAACTCTTGTTTATGGATCTCCTCCTGCTAGTTGAGTAACTTCTTGTATGCTTGCGTAAAGTCCTTATTTCAAAATATTTATGTCTTAGTCCAGTGTTAGAGAGATATATCTAGTGACAATTTCACAACATGTTTTTCAAATACAACTAATTATATTTGCATAGCTTATACTGGAAGGAAAGGATCTCAAGGTCAAATGGCAGGTTTTCCAATTGGGAAAAATGGGTTCTCTCATGTTCAAAATTCAACTACTCTTAGGTATCTACCTGAGGTCAAATACAAGTAGAACATCCTCAAATATGGGGGGCACTAGTTATATTGTTCTTTATATTCCCCACCCCACATCATGGGCATCTTTCACTTCTTCCCAACTTTGTCTTTCCCTAGCCACAACTTCAATTGGATCTCTAAGAGGCTCCACAATTTTTCTTTTTAAGCTATCCTTTTTCATCTTCACCTTGGGTATGCCATATGGATCATATGGTCATGTTGAGAAATCAATGCTTGTAATAATTAGAGTTAGATTCCTCTTTTCTTGATAATTACTTGTTATGTATGTTGGCTTCTTTACTTCTTTATTATGTTATATTTTCATCAAGTAATTACCAAATCAAAAGTGCATGAAGATCACAAGAGAAAGGAACACAAGATGTAGGCACTCGGCGAGGGAAAAACCCCTATGAAGGGGAAAACCTAGTCAAACTCTTCCACTGGTAGATTCAAATCAAGATGAGATAATCCAAGACCCTTTTGACCTAGACAAAGACCTCCTCCAATCACCAAGTCAAACCTTCCTTCAAGTAGATGATCTTAGCCAAAGTCTCCAATTGTCAGCTTCTTAGATGGAGCTTCAATCCAAAATTTCGGCCCCCCAACTACAGAATTTTGGACATGCAGT
The DNA here is from genome assembly GCA_000404065.3 of Pinus taeda. Classification (NCBI taxonomy): domain Eukaryota; kingdom Viridiplantae; phylum Streptophyta; class Pinopsida; order Pinales; family Pinaceae; genus Pinus; species Pinus taeda. The sequence goes on from APFE031099297.1 coordinate 29,415, forward strand.
AACTCTAGAAATTTCAGCCCCAACTACTAGCCCAGAAACCCTAAAAACTTTGCACGTGACAGAAAGAGATATGCTCCAAAATTCGATTTTTCTTCTTCCTTCAATTATGTCTTCTTCTCTTGCAATTCACTCTTTTTTTTGTCCTCTTCCTCTTGTAGATCAAAATTGTGAGTGTGTGCTTCAAATGAGTCAAGCTACCTTTATTTATACTACTTCCACATGGTCGAATTCCCTCCTTCTGGGCTGACTTGGTGAGGAGGTGAAAAATGACACTTTTGACTCAAAAATAAATTTTTGTACATGATACAAATGCCCAAGAAGGGTCTAATAAGTGTGACAAAGAGTCTTTTGACTCATGAAAAAACCTAGAAGCCTTCAATGGAGGCTATGACCTAGAAAATAAATAAAATAGCATGAAACCCATGCTTCAATGTTTTTTTCTTTTACAATAAAAATATTTTTCTTTTCTTTTGACAAATACAATTATGAAGACTGACACTAGTTACATTCTTCAACGGGCCAGGCAAGTAACCCATTAGATTTGTATTCCCCAATCCTTGGAATCATAACATCAAATGATTGATTCTATACTAAATTGTTTAAGGGAGTTTTGAACAAAATGAGTAGTTTTCTTCTAGAAAATTTTTAGGGAATTTGTTTATCTTCAAGCAACAACATAATCAACTCATGAGTGAAGGTTCTATTTGTTACATGGATAGGTAGTTCTTTGTAAATATCCCGCCATGAGATTTGATATACATCAAGGTATCCCTTTAGAACGAATCACCCAATCTTGTTCTCAACAAGTCTATGTTCCAAGATTTTGGTCATAGGATTATAGAAAAGGTATGCATGGTACTTAGCCATAAAATGGTCATTAAACCTAGGGAACATGCCTACTTATGCTCATTACTTCTACGTTCCCCAATCCCATCTCTTCTTCCAAAACCTTTTAGAATGTGCATATGGGATAATATTGTGGGATTTGCAAAGGGTATTTGTACAAGTGGATAGGGGAATTTTATCTAGAAGTGGACATTCCATTAGTAGTTTCAATCTAGGGGAAACTGTCTCAATATTTTCTTTCAAGCTTGGAACTAACGAATGATATTTTTTCATTCTACAATAATTTTAAGAGTGTTATGCCTAGGAGAGTCAAATTTGAAAGTTGGGGCAGGACATCATGGCCAAATTTGTATCATTGGAGCAATTTCACATGCACATATCACCCTTAGAGACCTCCAACTCTTCAAAAGTGCCTTTATGATTCTAATGAACAATAATTAATATGAAAATTCACCCTTAGCATTGAGATTAGAAAGTTGATCATGCATTTTGTTTGCAATATGTGTTTCCCAATCATAAGCAACTAGAGCAAAAATAGAGTGACGGTTCACGGCCATGAATAAAATATGTCATTGAACGAATCATTATCCTTCTCCCCTAGGGCCCTAGCCAACATCCCAAACTTACTCGATAGCCCATCTCTTAAAATCACTTGCTTTAAAGAGAGGTGTGCACATAACTTCATTAATAGCACTTAATTAACTTCAAGCAAGCAATGAAGTGGCTTTGGTGATGTCAGTTAATTTATTTCATAAATTTTGTAACATTTTATTATCAATCCAAAGTACATAAAATTGTGCAGTGATGAAACTATTTGTGCAAAATTAGCAATTAGAAACATTCTTACATGTAGGAAAATTTACTAATGAATTCACAAAGGAAACACAAAACAAAAATAAAGCAATTGCAAGTTTAATTTACTTGATATTGGATGCTTCTAAATCAATGATCACTATGACTAATAAGTGTAAAAAATGCAAGCCACAACAATATTATGTATTGAAAATATCATGTGTTGCAGTGGATACTTCATTCCTAATCATGTGATTTGATTATGTTGTGTTTGTGCTCTTAGTCAACTATAAATCCTGCATTAAAAAATAAACACACCATGCTTCATAAATTTAAAACAACTTAATCATTCGTCGAAAAGATCATGTACTTGAATATTGATCATGCTACTGGGACCTTGTTGTCACTAGGTTATCTCTTGTCATGAATTTGGCACTTATTATTTCCATGAATAATTGTTCATGTTGTTAGCAAGTTTTGATCAAAGGAAACACACTAGTGGAAAATAAAAGGCAATAATGAAATTGAATTGCATAAAGTAAGATAAAGAAAAATATCACCATGATCTATTTGGATTTAGCTCAATATCTCAATAAGGAAACAAATTAACTATAACATTTTAAAACTAAATCAAAACATACTACATATAAAACTAAAACTAAAGAAAATAACAATCTATGTGAAAATAAGTTGTATTCTATTCCATCATAAGTTGGACATATGCTCCAATAGTCCTCCTTTTGGAATGGAGAAGGGACTCTTATTTATATATAAACTTGCTTCAAAACTAAGATAAACAATAACAAATTCAGACCCACAAATCTCTCGTGGTTACAATCATTTGCTAATAATTAGTAATAAATATCTCTAATTATATTCTCATGAATATCTCCGATATATTTGACAACAAATTTTATTAAAAGCTCCAAGATCATTTCCATATCCAAGATAATTCATTAATGATCCCAAATCCTCATCAAATCTTCAATGGTGAAGAGGAGATTTGAATTTGGAGCTAAGTAATAAAAATTCACATTATTGCAAGCTCGAAATGTTCTTGTAATCATCAACAAACTAACTCAATTGTGAAAGATAAGTGAAAGCATGTTATTTTTCTAATATTTGTTCGTAACTTCAATTAAAATATTAAAATAAATGCATTAGAAAATTAATTGAGATTAATCCCACATATAAGCATAAAAAAGGAGTAAAGCGAGGTTATGAAAAAATGAAAAAGGATTAAAATCAATGGAAAGGTTGTTCATGACTCAACATTCCCCTCAACTGAAGATGTTGTGTGTCCTCATGCAACCCTACATTTGATTCTCTAAACTATGTTATAAGGTCTTCTTCCCTTTTAAAATTTGAAGGTATGCTAGAATGACGAGTTGCAAATGAGTTTCTTGTGCTTAGTTCCTATGTAACAGCCATACAGTTTGCAAGTGTTGATTCTTGTGTGACAATACTTATCTCTAAAAAAAGTTCTTCATTGCTACAACAAGAGAATCCCACTTTATCCACATAATGATAGCCCAACTAATAATTTCAATATAATGGCTCTTGTTTATGCTTTTAAATGTGTGATTACCCTACTCATGACCTTAACAATATGAAAAAGATCTCAAGACATATCAACCCTTTGAAGCATATGTATTAAGTACTTTTCTACAAATTTGGAATCTTGTGGGTGACAAAATGCATAAGACATCACTATAGACTTGCAAAATAGCCAATATACCTTAGATACCAAACAAAATCTTAATGTTTTTTGGTGAGCATGTTTATTTCACCATGATGATCCTGCTCACAAAAAATTATAAAAACCCAGACTGTTAATTAAAGCTATAGGCAAATAATTTGTTGCATTTCATTAAAAACACAATGTTAGAAATTATTGTACTCAATAAAAACATATTTGTTGTACTTCGTTTGCTGCTATAAGTAAAGCATGAAATCACACCATATTGTTGGCATTGTCTATTTTCAAATGGAATCACGAATTGTTCTAGGAATAGTTGTTTATATCCTTGAATATTTTTGCTCTATATATTCCATAAATCACCTCAAACCACCTATAAAATCCTATACGCATACCTTGATAGACACATGCTACATGGATGCCTCCCTTATTATCATTAAACTGGACATGAATATGCAGGTTCAAGGAATTAGTATATTGTCACAACAACCTTATTGTTGGGGCATCAACCACCAAGGGCAAGTAGTGTTTAGGCTTGGAGGTGCTATCATAGAAAATTCAATCTTGAGCCCTTTTAAAAACAATCTTCACCCATTAATCTTATGCATTGTTGTACATCAAGGTTTACTTGTATGAAATATTATAATAGTTTCCAACATAACTAATGTTATGTCACTTTCAGACCACCCCAAACTTCTCAACCATGTATGCCAATAAAATAATTGCTAATGCTTTGGGTGATTTTAGTCCATGCTCCATTTTGTATTACTATTTTTTCCCCAATTCATTTGAATGATCATAATGTTCTAGTTAAAGATGCCTACTCGGATGTTCTTTGAGGTAAATGACTAGATGGTTGAGGGATTGATATCAAAGGAGGAGACACACAATTTCCTAAATCTTTTTCGAAGGACAAATGCCCAAGTCCTAAAGGATGGACTATCGAGATCTTTCAACATTTCTATGAGATTATGAGTTATGATTTGTTAAATATGGTTGAGGAGTCACGATGTTTTCAGAGAATATCCAACATAGTAAACGCAACCTTCATTGCACTAATTCCCAAAAAATCTGACCCCACGACCTTTTAGGATTACAGGCCTATATCCCTGTGTAACATTGTTTATAATTTGATATTGAAGATAATTGCAAATAGGATGAAGGCATGCCTTTTGTCTCATATATTATCTAAACTATTTGGTTTCTTGTCAAATAGACATATTCAGGAAGTGGTCAACATCACACGGGAAACATTACATTCTGTGAAAACAAGAAGGAAAGAGGCCATTATTTTGAAGTTGGATCTTCATCGAGCTTATGATAGCATAAACTGGACTTTCCTTAGGCTGATCTTGCATAATATTGGTCTCTTTGTGGGGGTGTTCAAATGGATAATGACATGCATTTCGTCGATGAGCTATGCGGTTTTAATTAATGGTGCTCCATCTGGTTTCTTCCGTGCATCTTGTGGGCTCAGACAAGATGCCCGGTATCGCCTTTGATGTTTTTGTTGGTCATTGAAGGAATCAACAAATGGATTTTGGAGGAAAAATCTCAAGGAGTTTTTCTTTATTTACATCTTATGAGGAAGGTATCCATCACACACCTTATGTCTTGTTTATGACGTTTTACTCTTTGGACAAATTTCTATTTACCAATGGACTCATCTTTAGCACATCATTTCGACCTTCGAGGAATCCCTTCAGATTATTTATGAATTATTCCAAGTCTTTGATTATATATGCTTCTCCTACAATGGATATGGTCGAGAAGATCTCTAACATTTTGGGCATCTCTTGCTCACCAATGGAGAAAGGGTTCATGTATTTGGGATTTCGTATGAAACCAAACAATTTTTACATCACAAACTAGCAATGGCTTTTAGACAAATTCAAGAATAGATTATCCACTTGGACTCATAGATGACTTACTCTTGGTGGACGTCTAATTCTTGTCCAATAAGTCCTGCGGCATATATTGGTGTAATGGATGTGCCTGTACAAGCTTCCTAAAGAGATCATAAGGAGGATCAGTGTGATTATAGTAAATTTCATATGGTCTGGTTCAAAGGTGGGAAATAAAATCCACCTGGTTGGTATGGAAACTATCACTACGTAGAAGGAATTTAGTAGTTGGGGAATTACCAATACTAAGAAGTTTAGATGGGCTCTATTGTTAAAGAGTTTTTGGAGGACAATATCTAAGTTTAGCATTTGGCATGGAATCATCAGAGTAAAATATTTAAAGGACAAGGATTTGCGGGAATGGATCGGGGGGTCTACTTGCTCGATATATGGTTCTTACATATGGAGAGGATTTTTGATAAATAGAAGATGGATCATAAAAATACTAGATGGTTCATTGGATAAGGGAGGGACTATGATTGGCATAAATCCTATATATGGTCACTAGTACAAATGGGGCCAAAATCCAACATATATTCGTTAGCTATTCGACTCATTGTCGCCAACTATTTGACACATTGGAGCCAAGATCCTTGTTGGTGGGATTGTGTCGAATAGTCGAACCTTTATTAAATGCCAGATATTTGAGGGGAAGACGTCGCATATATGACGCCAAAGATGGTCGAAAATGTCTTTAAACATCCAACACTTTACAGTTGGTTTTACAGCGCCCACATTCATAGGATATGCAACAGGGTAAATGTTAGTCATGATGCCCACATTCATCAGATATGTGATGGATTAAATGTCAAATATCCGCCACCCTAGATGGAAAAAATGGAGACGCTTTGATGTTAGATATTTGACGCATTATTAGTTTAGTCCAATGGGACCCAATGGTTCATTCCATCAGTATGGATTCAATTGTCCAACGGTTGAGCGTCGGATAATCGACATTATAATAAGTTTTTGCGACATGAGTATTATAGCTCCACTGTGCTAGATGCCAAAAAAGATGATGCTTTTACCTCGAATATTCAACAACTTATTAGCCTAGTCCAACGAGGCCTGATGGTTCGTTCCATCAGTATGGAGTCGGAAGTCCAACTCTTGAGCGTCAGAAAAATTGACGTTATACTAATTTTGTGTGACGGGAGTGTTATAGCTCGAACACTTAGTTCTATCAGTACAATGTTGGATATACAACGGTTTGTCATGTCGGTTAAGAGTTGGATATTCGACAATTTCCACACACTGTTGAATATCCGACAACCTCTTGTGCATTTTAAAAAATATATAATTTGATCCAGGGCACTCAATCAGATCGAGCTAGAGTAAGTCAATAATGTCTTCACCATTAAGTGGTAGTCACAATGTATAAATGAGAGTTGATTAACTTCACCATGAAGTGGTAGTCAAATTACAAGACAAATGGGGTGAAAGCTTGAGTAGGGCAAGGCTCAAGAAGACCTATGGACAATTAAATAATATCAATCAAAATACAAGGAGAACCCTACAAGCATCACTAGATTAGGTTGAAAGGATTTGACAACATATCAAACCTTCAACAACTCTTGGAAGGAGGCTACCCTAAGTTATATATAGGCTAAAATAAAATGGTATAACTAGATTGGAGGAGAGCATTGAGCAACTCACCACTAGATCGAACATGGCTACCACAACTGGATTAAATTAAACCTAGGATCAAGAGAAATATGAAGAATCTAGTCAAAGATTGGAAGAGAGGGCTAGTGAGTTGCACCAATTGAATTGGATTGACTAATTTTCCCTCTTAAACTCCTTTTCTTTTGTTCAAAATAGGTCCTAAGTTTGACATTTTGTGTAAAAAGCATTGAAATGAATCTAGAATCTATTTCTCAATTTTGAAATAATCTACATAAAATGTATAGTAAATGTGGTTGAAGATGCACCATTTAGAATAGAATAAGCATTGAATTGTATTCCATTACATCTTCAATTCTTGTGTGGCTAGAAGTAGCTCAACATCACTAGCGAGAAGATAATAATAGTAGCCAAAAAAATACAATGTCTAAAAGAAGGGAAGAACTCTATGGAATAATGTTAATGGAAGAGAGATATCCTTTGCTATAATGATAATATATATTTATTCCCTCAATCAAAGTTGAAACAACAAATAATAAAGGATTCTCATATCTCCCCCATATAGTGACATTTTTTATTCCTTAAAACATGTCAAAGGTTAAAATAATAATTGTTTGGGGCAAGGATTATGATAGATATTCAGAAATTTGTAAGAGAATGTCATGTATGTAAAATAATAAAAGAGAGGCTATTAAGAATCTAAGGTTATCTCAACCTTTATACATAACCAATTATGAGGAAATATATCAATCAAATGGATTACATGTTGACTACATTCTAAAACATAGTTACCGATCAAATGGGAACTATTACCTCAAAATGGATACTCGAGCCCAAAAACCCCAAAAAACCATGAAAAACGATCCAAAAATAAAAAGTGTTGATTTTGCATCACCATTTTTTTCAGAGTAAATTTTCAATATTTTTTAAAAATAACAGTAAAAAACAATAAAAGTCATCTTGTTTGGTGCAAAAAACACCTTGAAATCAAAAAGTGTTGATGCCAGAATAACACATTTTTTTTTTCAAGGTACATTTTCAATATTTTTTAATAATGACATTCAAAATAAAATATCATGACTCTGAAAAACTTAAATTTCCAATGATTTTCAAGCATGGCAATAAAGATAAAATATCATGTACTTGAAAAGCCTTAAAATTCCAACAATTTTTAAGCATGACATTAAATTTAAAATATCACTTTTTTGAAAAACCTTAAATTCCAACAATTTTCAGGCATGGTGCTAAGAAAAAATACTTATCACTGTTTTCAACCATCACATTAAAGATAAAATATCATGACTTATAAAAACATTAAAATATTGACAATTTTTCAACCATGGAATTAAAACCAAAGATTATGACTACAAAACAATCTTAAGTTTTTAAAATATTTCAAGCATGACATTATGGAAAAAATTTATGACTAAAAAAACTTTAAAATGATCACCTGAATGAAAGAGTTATTATACCAAGAGTAATTTTTTTTAAATGCTAAATGTATAGCGATTTTAAAATCTTAGCCTAAGACAACTTGATACATTGCAAAAATAAAATAAAAAAATCAACTATTAAATTGACAAGCAGTGTAGGTGAACTCAACCCATTGTAATGAAAACTTAAAGACCAACCATGAAATTAACGCATTGTGGGGCATACTCGATTCATTATAACGAAAATTTTTAAATCAACTATCAAATTGCACATAATGGCATCAGGTTGCTAGACAAGCATTGACACGGACCCTATAAAAATTATATATATAATATATAATAAAACAAAATTTTAAATATTGAAAAAACACACACACACACACACACACACACACACAAAAAATACAAAAGAAAACAAAAATTCAAATATTGGAAAAATAAAATAACAAGTAATAAAAACATAAAAAACATGACAAAAAAATCAAATATAAAAATATATAGAAATGACATTAAAAAAAATATACAAATGTAACAAAAAATTAACCATACAATGTAAAATTAAAAAAAAAAAAGAGTAAAATAAAATAAAAACCAAATAAAAAATTAAAAATAAATAAATAAGAAAAATAAAATAAGTTATAAAAAATAAAATAAAAACATTAAAAAAAAAAAGTCCCAGCCACCCGAGGGCCTAACCGACCATGGGTGGTAAGGGGACGATTTATGACAATATATATATATTATATATATAATATTATATATATATATATATATATATTAATATATATAATAAACTAACTTGTAAAAATGAAAATTTTAAAATAAAAAAATAAAATATATATAATACAAAAAAATAAAAATAAATAAAATAATAAATATATATCATACATATATAATTTAAGAAAAAAAGAACCAAACTATTTTTCCGAGATCTACAAACGGCGGGGACGAAGCAGGACAAAAAACTAAGGTTTCAGACTGTTACAACGGTTGCCCTCCATGGAAGGATGCAAAGGAGGGAGCTCCACTCCCTCCTACAAGCAGGATGTGGCCAACAGGGGAAAAAAACCAATGGAAAATGACAAAGAGCCTTTAGAAGGAAGGGAAAGAAACAGTGAAGAAGAAAAGAAGGGAACTAAGTTAAGGGAGCAGCATAATGATGCAAAGGAAAATGAGGAAGAAGACAAGGAGCAAGGAACAAAAACCAAAGCACACATGGGACCATGCAAACCCAAAGCAGCGGTAATACCTAGGGTCATTTTAAATGATCCGGCACTGCAGACGCACAGGGATCACATGCAAACATATGCAATCATTTGTAAATTCATGGGTTTATGGCCCACTAAAAAATCCTTACAAACGTGGATTAAATACCACTGGAAACCAAAAGGCAGCATTGACCTACATCTTGGGTCTAAGGGTTCTTTCACTGTAGTATTTGCAAATATTGAAGATAAGGACAGAATATTTGAAGGAGGGCCTTACTTTTATGTTGCAGCAGGCCTCTATATGCGACCTTGGATTATGAATTTTGTTCCAGAACGCGAAACTTTTACATCGGTCCCGGTTTGGGTAAGACTCTACTCCCTACCTGTTGATTACTGGCAAATGGAATCTCTATATGCCATAGGAAATAAGTTAGGACATTTTGTCAAAGTTTCTGAGGCCACTAGAAGGGGAAAGTATACTTCCTTTGCTAGAATATGTGTGGAGATGGATCTCTCTGGAGCTCTGCCAGACGAGGTTATTTTGGAAGTTTTTGATGAAGAATGGATACAAACAGTAGATTATGAACATATTCCATTCAGATGTCACAAATGTTACGAACATGGACACCTGTTCAGAGACTGCCCTCTCAGTAAAATAGAGAACAAAAACAAAACTGACACAATCAAGGATTCAGAAAGCTTCTTCAAGGTGGAACATGAAGGAAAAGAAGGCAAAAGAGGACCAAAACCACGTAAATTAGTAGGGCAACAAGCTAGCCAGAACATGTTTCAAGTCCTCGAAGTAGACGAAGATTCAATAGAAGCAGATAAAGCAAAGGAAGGAAGTCCAGTGGACGAGGAGAAAGTAGAAGACAGTGAACAAATACAAGATAATAACAAATAGAAATAATTTTTTATGAGTGATGCAGAATAGGAGATGGACCAAGAAATGACCCAAAGTGAGATTGAAATGGAGGACCATGAACTCCTGGAAATACTTGAGAAAGAGAACCTGGATTTGGAAGGTTTCTTGAATCAAGGAACCAAAAAAGGGTTAGACTCGTTACTTACACAGGAGCTCAATAGAGTTCAACAACTGTTTTTATGGAAAACCTAGACTAAAGGGGTGGACAAACAAAGATACAAAGACAGGCAGGGCAACGAAGGAGTGAAAACGATGAAAAACATATCAGGACTAGCACCTAGAAACCTAGGAAAGAAAAGGGGCAGAAAAAAGCAGAATGAGCTGTTGATGGAATGTGGAAGGTTAATGATAGATTCAAGTAAGATGAAAGACCTATCAAGTTACTCCTTTACTAATCTTTAATAATGAAGTTCACTTCTTTGAATATCAGGGGTCTAGGTAGTAAAAGAAAACAAAGATTACTGAGTAATAGAATGAAACAAGCAGCTCTAGATGTGATTTTCATCCAGCAAACTAAGTGTTCCATCCAGAAGATAAGAGATATCCATAGTAAATGGCTCAATAGATTTGAGTTTCTGGAAATCAAAGTAGAGAATACAGCAGGAGGTATACTCACTCTTTGGAACCCACAAAAAATTGACTTAATAGATGCGAAGGCATCTAGGGATTATTTATCTGTAGTAATCCAACCTGTGGGAGACAAGGAAACCTACCCGGTAACGAATGTTTATGGTCCTCAAAGAATGGATGAAAAACTCAGGCTTCTAAACTCTCTGGAGAATCTTAGAGACAGACATACAGGAATACCCTAGATCTTGGGGGGTGATTTCAACATGATCAGATCACTTACGGAAAAAAAAAATGGGGAACTAGAGTTCTAGGCAAAGACTCTTTGGCTTTTCAAACCTTTATTGATAAGATGAAGCTGGTGGACATTGTAACGAGTAATGGAATCTTTACTTGGAACAATAAAAGAGGAGGAGAGTCTCAGGTGGCCTCAAAATTAGACAGATTCATAATCTCAGAGGATCTTATGCTCAATGACAAGGAAATGGTAGCAAGAGTGCTCCCCTTTGGAGGCTCAGATCACTGGCTGGTACAATTGGAGGTTCAGGGAATTGGCACTCCCAGGAACAGACCTTTTCGATTGAAGAACATTTGGCTTTCCCACCCAGATTTCATCAGCAACATAGCCAAATGGTGGTCAGAGGATTTAAACGTTTAGGGCACCAGAATGTTCCTTCTTCAGAAAAGACTAAAACACATCAAGCTCCGACTTAAAGAATGGAACAAGAATGAATTTGGCAATATCTTTGAAGAGAAAAAAACTATTGAAGGTAAAATGCAGGAACTCAACCAAGCCCTTATCACGAAGGGCCATGATAAAGTCAGAAGCGATCAAGCCACCAAATATCATCAAAACTGGGAGAATTTATGCAAACAAGATGAAATATTTTGGAGACAAAAATCTAGATTCAAGTGGCTAAAAGAAGGTGAACGTAACACTAGATTTTTTCACAAATCCACCATGGCAAACAGAGCTCATAACAGAATTTCTTTGATCAAGGATGAAAGAGGAAATCTTCTCAATTCTCATGAAGAAATAGAAGCAGTTCTAGTTCAGCACTTTCGAAACATAGCACAGGAAACCTGTTATGATAGAGAACACTACATCCAGGACTTCACTAAGCATATACCCAGGATGGTATCTAGAGAGGATAATGTCAACCTTTACAGGCCAGTGACTGAAGAGGAGGTTAGTGGGGTACTCAAAGAAATGCAGAATGGTAAGGCACCAGGCCTAGATGGTTTGAATGTTGACTTCTTCAAAGTTTGCTGGAATATTGTCAAACAGGACATTCTGCATGTAGTGGAAGATTCCAGAATGAACAGAACCATTTTGAAGGCTCTGAATACCTCCTTTTTAGCCCTAATCCCTAAACAGGAGGTGGCTCAAACCCCTGATAGGTTCAAACCTATAGCTTTGTGCAATGTGGTTTACAAGATAATATCAAAAGTTGTTGCAAATAGACTCAAACCCCTCCTTCCTCCACTAGTTTTGGGGGAACAATCTGGATATGTGGAAGGAAGGCAAATTCTTAATAACATCATTCAAGCACATGAAGTGGTGCACTCTCTTACTAGCAAGAGAAAGGCTGGAATGATCATGCAATTGGACATAGCCAAATCTTATGATAAGCTGAATTGGATCTATATCAGGAAAGTTCTTATTGCTTTTGGGTTTGACCACAATTGGGTAAGATGGATCTTGGCTTTGGTGACTTCTTCCAGTTTTTCAATTTTGGTTAATGGTTCTCCTTTGGAGACTTTCATTCCCTCCAAAGGCCTTAGGTAGGGTGACCCACTCTCTCCCTTTCTCTTCATCCTCATGATGGAAGGACTGGGTAGTTCTATCAAGCATGCAAAAGAAGTTGGTAAAATCAAGGGTCTCCAACTCTTTGACAATGGACAGGCGCTGACTCATCAACAATTTGTGGATGACACCATGCTACAAGGAATCCCCATAGTCAAAGAAGCTCTTGCATATAAACAAATCCTCAGTGACTTTTCCATGGCTTCAGGTATGGAAGTTAATCTTTCCAAATCTAAGATTTTTTTCTTCAATACTGACATTGCTATTCTAAAGAATATATCTAGAATTTTGGGCTTTCAAAGAGATTCTCTCCCCTCAAAATATCTGGGAGTTCCTCTAACTACTAAACCATTACACAAGATCATCTAGGAGCTGATGATTAATAAATTACAAGACAAAACCAGGAAATGGACTATGAGATCATTAAACTTGGCTGGCAGGTTAGTCCTCACAAAGGTTGTTCTACAATCAATCCCAGTCCTTATGCTTTCAGCTATCCTTGTTGCTAAAGGAGTCCTACATCAAATGAGAAACATACAAAGAGACTTTCTTTGGGGCAAGGGGGAAGAAAAGAAGAAATGGGCCTTAGTTGCCTGGGAAAAAATCTGCAAACCCAAAAACCATGGGGGTCTTGGATTGGATGATCCTGAGATTCTAAGCAAGGTTTTAGGGGCAAAATTATGGTGGCGATGGATAAAAGAACCAGAGGCACATTGGGCTATCATTTGGAAAGAAAAATATGCAAGCTCTTGGCTCGATAATGACCGCATAAGGATGGATGGTAATATAAGAGGATCACATATTTGGAATAAAGCCTGGGAAAATAGAGGCTTAATTCAAGATAACAGCTTTTGGGAAATTAGGGAGCGAGACTTAGCCTTATTCTGGGAGGATAGATGGCAACAAGAACCTATTATGTTAAAGGAGGATTTGGAGGACCTCAAGGCAGAGACAGATACTAAGGAGCTCATCAAAGTTAAGAATTTTTGGGATCAAAACAATAGTTCAGGGAAATGGAGAAACTAGAGGGAAATTGATCTTAGAAATGATAGTCCTCTAAAAGCTAAGGCTGAAAGACTGATGAAAATGTTAGAACAAATGAAAATTCTAGTTTCAAGGGGGCATGACCAGTTGAGATGGGGCAACAATAATGAGGGGACCTATAATCTCAAGGAAGCTAAACTCATACTCCTTGAACTAGATTCCCATGCTCCAGACAGGATTTGGCAAAACCTATGGAAGCATCAAGGTTGGATGAAAATAAAACTTTTTATGTGGCTGGTACTACACAGGAAAATTCTGAGGGGTCCTGGGGCCTTCCAGATGCCAACTCTGTGAAGCTCAAGAGGAGACAATGGAGCACCTTCTCAACAACTGCATTTTGACTTCCATATTATGGGATTCTTTGGCCTCTATCTTCCAACAATTTGACAGAGACATTGGAAGTCTTTTCAATACCCTCACCAATTGGAGAAGGAAATTTTTGGATAATGAAGTTATGAGTTCAGCTTGGGCACTTACACCAAGCTTCATCATTTGGAATATCTGGAAAGAAAGGAACAATAGAATCTTCAAGAATGTTGAGAAATAATCCCATTGTCTCTATGATCTAATCCTAAAACAGATTAAGGAAACGGTGGGCACTCTAGTTCGAAATCTCCCTACGAATCCCCCTTCTGCAATAGATTGGAGGATTCTCTATAAGCTAGAGTTGCAGGGACTTGTTCCTCAGCGCTTAATCAGGAAAGTTTCAATTTTGGATCCTGAGCTAGATTTCTGGCATCCCCCCCCCCCCCAAGGGTTTTCTGAAATTCAACATTGATGGTGCTTCTAAAGGTAAGCTGGCCATGGAGGGGTGTTAAGGGATGATAATGGAAGTATTATGTTTATCTTCCATGGTCACTTAGGAAAAGCCACCAACAACATGGCGGAGTTAATCGCCATGGAACAATGTCTTGAGTTCCTGGTTCAGGAAAACCAACAAAATACGATCATTGAAGCTGATTCCGAGTTAATCATTAACTCGGTCAAGAGAATAAGCTGGGGAACGAAACTGGACAGAGCCTCAAGAAACTGGAGGCTGATCCAAGTCTTTCAATGGATTCACAGTCACCTTCAGAGCCTGAGAACAGTCAGGTTTGCACATGTGCGAAGAAAGGCCAATAAACTGGCAGATTTGCTTGCCAATCAAGGAGTGATCTACCCGGATAATAGGGTGGCGATGAACTGGCAAGAGCTCCCTCGAAACATATTAAGAACGGAGTGTCAAAACCAAGCAGATGAAGATAAGACAGTGTTACTTAAAAGAGCCATGGAGGCGGGCACAACTGACTAGTAGTTGTTTGTTTAGAGGGCTACTCACAATCGGGTCTTTTGAGAGTGGCTTGTAGTGGTCAACTGGTGAATCCCAGGTTAATATGTTCACTGCAGTTTCTAGTTGCAACAGCGAGGAAGATTTGGTTTTTTGGATAACAGGAAGGATGGTGATTGCTTCAATACACATCGGGTCAAGGAGGATGGACGTAGCGAATGTTCGAGAGTTGGGGACACTCGGAGGTCGCGAAACCAGAGTTTTTCCATTTGGCTCACTTTACCACAGCCTGAATGGTTTTCCGGTGATCACGGTCCTCACAAGCGGGAAGTGGTATTTCCTTTTCGGAAGCAATTCCACTCAGGGTGCTACACATGGCGGTGGGGTCGGGAGGAATACCGCCCTCATCGCACGCTAATGTCCGCATTTGTAGGCGGGTGCGATATTAGTCTTAGCCGTTGGATCTCATAGAGAAGATCAATGGATGAGATTGACCGTGCATGTCTGCGAGTCCTTGTGGTAAACGGCGGGCTGCTAATCATAGCGATTTTGTCGATAGTCGTTGGATCGAATGGAGAGGTTCAACAGTTGATTAATGCGGCAAGTTCGGATTTGGCGGGAAACGTGTGTCCTTGGTGTTAAGAGACTTTTCACTCAGGCCACTAAATCTCAGATTAAGAAGTCGGGTAGATGTGAAACCTTTTTATTTTTGGAACTGTTGTTTCTTTTCAGGTCTGTTTCCAGACTCTTGTAATTTTCTTTTGAAAGATGTAGGGTTTGGTTGTAGGGAGGGGGGCTTGTGTTTTGAGCCTGGTTTCAGGTTTTGTTGAGATCTCTCCACGGTCAACGACCATGCAAGAATTGATGTATTTTATGTACTTTATAGGCTGATTAATGAAATTGAAGGTCTGACTCTTGCATTAGCAAAAAAAAAAATTAAGAAAAAAAAAAACCATTTTTTAAGTTAAAAATAAAAACCTTATTTAAAAAAAAAAAGGGTTAAACAATTACCAAAAAAAATTAAATAAAAAAAAGTTAAAAATAAATAAAAAGAATTTAAATTTAAAAATAAAAAATAAGACAGCATCCATAACCCAGGGAAGAAACAATGAGACTGTGACATCAGATACTGGGAAAGTAAGCATGGCAGTGTTCCCTTTCTTGATATCCTAATCAAGAGAAACCAAGATGGATCAATATCTCACCAGGTCTATTGCAAGAAAACTCACACAGAACATTCCGTACATGCCAACTCTCACCATCATCATGCTCAGAAACTTGGAGTACTCATCACTCTAGCTACCAGGGAGGTATGTATTTCAGATCATGATCATTTTGATCAAGAAAAGAACCACCTTTTGAATGTTTTTGAAAAGAATGGATATAGAAGATACCAAGGAATCAAAGCTTTCAAAAAAACGGAGAATCCTAAAAACAAACAACCAATGGATGATAGTGCAGGCAAGGTTAACTACCCTACATTCTAGGCACCACTGATAAGATTGCACACATTTTAAAAAAGAATAACATAAAAACCACTTTCAAACCCTTGAATACGATTAGCAGATGCCTGAAATTAGTAAAAGATCCCGTTGATCCTAAAAACCACAAAGGGGTTTATTTAGTTCCGTGTTCGTGTGGTAAATCCTACATTGGTGAAACAGGCCGTTCTATATTGACTAGGATTCAAGAACATGCCACTGACATCAAACATAACCGTTCCAAAACTTCAACTCTGGCCGAACACTCTAGTAAAACTAATCATCACATTTGCATATAAAACTCCTGTGTTGTGGCCAAAATTGACCATTATCACCATATAAAATTTAGACAAGCTATCAAAATAGGAAAACACCCCAATAACCTCAACTGCAATGACGGTTGGAAAATAAGTGATAATTGGATTCCTACACTAACTGGGGTCTTTACCGTCTCCTAAGTCTCCCAACTCCACTATCACGTGACCTCCTCAGGGTTTAACCTATCCCAAATATCATTTTTTAACATTTGAATAAATAACATTAATCAAGAACCCCACCTTACCTTCAACCCCTAAAAGAACTTTTAGTAAGGTTAAATTCCAATAATTTTATTCCTCAATTAACATTAAATTTAGGAAAATCCTCAACAATTTATCTTAAAAATTATTGATCAATAAAAATATTCAGTTAGTAATATTTAGAAGACCCATTTAGTTTTACTATTATATTACATGTTTTAATTTTTTGCATTATTTATAACATTAATGTTAATACATAATATATTTAACATTATTAATCTTAATGTTAGCAAAATTAATTAATACATAAACTTTTACTAATGAACAAATAACATTATATTAAAACATTATAATACTATAATGTCACATAAAATCATATTAGAATAATAACATTGGGTATTAATTAATGTTATTAAAAATAACTAATACTAAAACTTTTAATCACTAACATATTAATATTATAATATTACATGGTATTTAATAATAATAATAATAATAATTAATCTTTAATTAAACTAAATTCATTTCTTAACAATACCAAAACTGTCGGCTACTTACATTACCAACCCATTTTTCCTATATTTATTGCCCCAGCATTATCTGACTTCTTCATACATCTGATCTTGATGATGAATCATAGAGGTTGGTTCAAAATGTCGATACAATAAAACATGAATGTGATGACTCTAGAAGACATCAATACACAAATTCAAAACAAATTAAAATTAAAAATTAAAAACACCAAATAAAATTAATTAAATTAATTTTTTTTTTTATTTAAAAAACTTAACTTAATTACAAAAATTCAAAATTTAAAATAAAAATAAAATATTCCCCTCCCGAACCCCACTGCCTACCGCACAACCACCCTCTCTTCCCCACTTGCCTCCCGCCCCACCCCTCCGTGCGTCCCCCCAGCCCTCCTTCCCTCCCCACACCACCCATTGTTGCCCACCCCTTCCTTCCCACTCGGCCCTCCCCGCTCGCCTGCCCACGCCCTCAGTGAGCGGCCAAAGGGTCGCAGGCCAATTCCCGGAATCGATTTGCGGCCCTTCGGTCATTGGCTAGGGGCCCGGGCGGGCAAGGAGGGCTGTGCGTAGTCCCCCCCATTATCTGGGCCCCCATCCAGCGGCCCTTTGGCCCGAGGGCACGG
>APFE031099297.1:47985-129599 GCA_000404065.3 Pinus taeda
AAAATTGTTAACCTTGGTAGGTCCTCTTTTTTCATTCATTTATAAAACAAATTTACACCACATAGATTGGCTAGGTGGCCTCAACTTGCCCAGTGGGAAACCAAGTCTGTTGGCTACCTATCCACATTGTATGCCATCTAATAACAAAAGAGTTTCAGTCTTTCTATCCTAGCTATATAAGTCTTTGATTCATGTTGATACTCTAGATATCTACCTATACATATTCTTGCATAAGGAAATGTAAAAGCTACCTGCATATATAAACAAAATTTAACAAGGGAGATTGTCTAATCATTTTGATTAGCCGAAGCCAATTCGACTGGCACCGGGTCTTTGGTGTTCGAACTTGGCATCTCTGTCAGCTCTAAGATACATGGGATGTGCCTCTCAATTCTATCAAGTCTGATATCCTACTTATGCAATTGAAACTGCACTTTCTGGAATTCCTGTTTATAATTCGGCATGCCTTGGACAGTGACATCCATGCCCACCAAAATATACTCCATAGCCTTGCCCTGCAGGCTTTTCATCAGCCAATACAGGTATAAGGTCTGTTTAAATTGGGTGATCCTGCCTCTAGTGTTGCCAGGGTCCGAGGCAAGGGTCCTCTAATCCTCCATTTTCGTGTCCGTCTCGTTTTCCTGTTTGACTTCCTCTTCCCATTCCTCTAGAATTTTACGAATGCCTTCATCTATGCCCTCAAGGTATGTCGTTGCCGCCTCACTGATAAGTCATTCCACATGTTTCCTACCTTTGCATGCCTCAAATGTGCCCGACTCCGTATCCTTTTTGGTTGCTTGGGCAAGTATTCCACGGCCACGACCACAAATTTTCGCAAGATGAGCCATGGTTGCATTACCCCAGTCATGTTCATTGTAACAATTCATTAACCAAAAACAATTAAACAGGATATAACAGTAGTCTCACCCACGAGTGGTATTATTAGAGGTTCCCACCCCGCCTTGTTCCTCCCCTTCCCTATTGATTACATTGCCAGGGCCTTCATGGTCATAGGTCAATTCCCCAAAGGGTGTCGACCCACTACCATGGTTAGTGGTACGTCGTCGCCCCCGCCACCTCGTCTTAGCCTTAGGCAGGTTAGCTACCACTCCCCAATTACCATTTGGTGAGCGGTACCACATGCCTTCGTTTAGCCAACCATGGTATGCATACCCTTTCCCCTCTCCCCAGGATGCAATCAAAGAGTCCAACTTAGTCATCTCCTCATCCCTAAGCCCCATGACATCGCCATCGCCTATCCACCTGTTATATCCATTACCATTCCCTTGCCAGATTTCCCGCCCATAGTTCTCAGCCTTTCCCTCTCTGCTGCGATTTCTATCTACCACCCAACAGCTACACTTGCATCTACAGTAGGAACCTTCTCCTACATTGCAGGTGGGTAGACACACTCTCCCCCCCAAGGCTGTCTCTCTACCTTTATCGCAAGACCTCTACAAGCAACCCCACTCGGCCCTCTACTCAGGATTCCCAGGGTTCCCATGCGAGACAACACAATTTCAAAACAAAGGGAAATGGAAACAATACTAAGCGGATGGAGGATATAGACACAAGACCATGCAAAAACCAATAGTCTCCACCCCCAATTCCTCCATCGTTCCTCAATTTCCCAATTTTCATCCCTAATTCTCCCCTTCTCCCTCTAGCAAAAGCCAAAGCAGGTCAACATTGTGATGGATGAGAGATACCAGAGTACATGCCCATGAGCTCCTACAGTTATATGAATTGCTTGGTGTTGTGGATGGTGTCGTAGAACCCGTTTGGTGCACCAGCCTCGCCGTCCATGATTGAACCATGCTACAACAGCCAATTGACTCCCTTTTCTCTTGTTCATGCCTTCACAACCGCAACCCTCGTTGCCACCTTTCCCACCTTCCATGTATGCAATCATGCAAATGGCCACTGCACCCATCATCTTGAGCATGTGGGGGGCGGTGGTACAGTACTCTAAGGTACCCTCCATTAAACCTCTATTTGGTTTCCCAACCACCGACTCGCACCGCGATCAAGGTAGATTTTTATAATTATAATTAAATTTTTAATTAAAGAAAACTCCCTAAATTTTTTTTTATTTTATTTCATTTTTTTTTTTAGTTTTGTTTATTTAAATTATTTAATTTAAATATTTTTTAATTTTAATTGATTTTTTTTTAAATTTTAATTTTTTTTCTTAACCTTTTTTTTTCTATTTTGGTAATTTTTTTATTTTATTTTTTTAAATGAGGTTTTTATTTTTTTATTTGTTTTTTTAACTCAAAAAAAATGGTTTTAGAATTATTTTTTTTGTTTAATTTGTTTTTCTTTAAATTATATTTTTATTTTGAAAAAAAAAATTCATTTTTTATTTTTTTATTATTTGATTATTTTATTTATTTTTATTTATTTTATTTTATTTTTTTTTTATATTATTATTTTTTTCATTTTTTTTTTTTACAAGTTAATGTTGATTTTTTTTTTAACATTTTTATAGGTTTTTTTTTTTTTTTGTTTTTTTTTTTTAATATATTTTTTTGATTTGATTTTTTTTGTCTTGTTTTTTTATTTTTATTTTTATGTTTTATTACAAATATGAAAATCACCAACATTTAAAAAAAAATATCCACACTTAATACATTAGAAAATTTAAAGTGTTATAAATAAGCTCTCTAAACAAAAAGGGTTGATGCTCATCAACACTTTTGAAAATCAAGATGAAAATCACTAACAAAAAAAAATGTTCACACTTGATACATAAAAAAATTTAAAGTGTCAAAAATAAACCCTCTAAAAAAATGTGTTAATGATGCATCAACACTTTTCAAAATCAGCATGAAAATCACTAACATTTAAAAAAATTGTTCATACTTGATACAAAGAAAAATTTAAAGTGCCAAAAATATGCTTCAAAAAAAAGGTGTTTTCTAAATCACCATTTTTCAAAATTGAGTGATTTTTTCTACCTCAAAAAATGGGTACTAGGTAATTTTCTCGTTTGATTGGTAACTATGTTCTAAATGTAAGTATGTGATTTTTGTTGTCATTGACAGTCTCACAAAATATTTACAATTTTCTTGGCATTCAAAGTACAAATAATAAAATCCAAGCAGAATATGTTTTCATGAAATCAACTCATAGGAATGGTATATTTATTGAAGCAACACTGAATAATGAAGATCCGAATTCATAAGAAAATTTTGGAAGGATTAATGGAAGATAATAATAAAAAATACTATTGTAACACCCTAAGGATGATCCTTGTGTATATTTTACATGTTATGTTTAGGTTGGTGAGCCAGGAAACATTTTAGGGCCTACATGCCCAATGCACATATGATGTGGCACACTAAGGCGAGGACGAGTGGTATTGTGATGACATGGAAAAGTGGCATGGCAGAGATAGGTGGTAGGAAGATGACATGAAACCCTATGGTCATTACAAGTGGCAAGTGCATTTGGAATTTTTGGGTGGCCAAGTTTCCCTTTTTTGAGTAACACATGGTAGTGTCATGACCATGATGTGGTATGATAGGTGGAAGAGAGTGATGTGGCAAGATAGTGTTGGAAAGTGTAACTAGTTTCGGTCTTCATAATTATTTTTTGTGTCATGATGTAATTATGTATTATCAAAAGAAAGAAAGAAAAAATTATTGTAAAATATTGACTTATTAAAGCATGGGTTTCATGCTTGGGTCAATAGTTAATAGGTCTAGCACCCATTGTGTGTTCTAGGGATTTCATTTGGAGTCAAAGTCAAAGTCATGATGTCATTGACCCTTTGGGGCTCCTGTAAAAAGAAATAGAGAAATTTATTTTGTGTAAAAAGTGTCTTAGAGTTCGCCAACTGATCAGGTCCAACCCTTCAAGTCGGCCTTGAAGTGACACGTTCAACCCACAAGAAGACTATAAATATGATGAAATTCGACCTCAATTGGTGAGAAATTGAACCACATCTTTTTTTATATGTTATGAAGCAAGGAATGAATGTGAAGAGGCTTGTGAGGAGGTGGGAAGTCTAGCAAGAAAGTAAAAGGATGCCACTCTCCTTTGAAGTGCGAATTTAGTAGGGTATCCATAGCTCTAAAGGAGAAAAATATAACAATAGAATTTGTTGAAGCAAATCTCTTGGTTGGGTGGCTGAATTGATCATGGTGTGTTGGTCTTTGGGTCTATGGTCTTGGAAGTCTCATTTGAAGCTGATAAGAAGAGAAAATTCTTGCGGGATTTACCCTCTAGCAGGGGTTTTGCCCTGACATGATGCCTACATCTGGTGTTCTTGTGATCTCTATTTGTTTGGCATTTATTTGATGATGAATGTACACACACATAATAATAATATAATAAAAAATAACTATTAAGAATGGAAAACAATATGCCCTAACTTGTTTTCCAACATGGTATTAGAGCTAAGGAATAGAAAATGAGAAAAATAAGAGATCACTCAACAATGTTTCAATAGAAGAAGATCAAATCCAAAGGCATAGAAGTTTAGTTTTGCAGATATCCAAAGTTGCAGTGACGTACTGCAGAGAATCATAGTATGAAAAGTGCAATCCATCACAACCTGAGAAGCACTATTTCTAAGGGCTGAGAGGTTAACTAATAACCCATTCAAGTTTGAGTCCTTCGATGGAAGGATCGTGGTACTTGAAATATGTTAGAGGCATTGTTTTTGAAACTAGGCATACAAATTGTTGCACCATTTCAGAAATCTAGAAACAAATATTGATCATGATTAAAGACTGAAATTCATGTTTTGAACAAGGTATCCAAATTATGTTTGAAAACGCAGTGTTAAAAGATCATACCTACTCTGAAAACTACAGTCACCATACTTGAATAGGAAAAATCAGTCTTGCACATACATATATAATATCTGAAGTTTGAACATGAGTATAGAAGCTAGGATACTTTTATGGTCTATGCATATATATGTTGGAAATCCCAAACACAATAGTGATTAAAGAAAGTTGACTTTTGAAGCAGAATAACACCAGTCTAAGATATCAATATTTGGGTTTGAAGAAGTCCCAACCAAAAGGAAATTATCTTAGATCGAAAGTAAGGAGAAAGCTGCAGGTGTCCCTCTTAAAACAATAAAAGAAGATCCTTGTGCAACAGTAAGGAGAGCTTGTAATCTTACCTCCTTGAAAGCATCCACTATAGTCAAGGATAGAAGAAGCATCAAGCATCTTGCACCAGCCCGTTAATATAGTATTTTTTAGATACTACAGCAATCATTAAAAGGAATCATTGGAGGAAGCCGTACATCTCTGACTATAACAATGAAGGAAGGAGCTTATCTAAGAACCTATAACAACTTCTATATCCTTCCCTAACCTATAGTCAAGCAGAACAAGTGGTATCATCTCTTAGATGGTATCATTAGTTGAAGCATCTAACATCGTGAGACTTTATTGAAGCAAGCATTGAGGACCTTATAGGTATGTTATACAAAAATATCGTGAAACTAGAAAGCCCTAACCAGAGGGCAGAATACCTAGCAATCATAGAACATTGTAGAATGTTGAAAGGTTATCTTGTGTATCGCCTAGAAAAACATCTTGGTTTGATGATTGCATCTTGGGAAGTGATGATTGCATCTTGGGAAGATCATGAAGTTGTAATACCTTTAAAGGTATTTCATGGCCTTGGAAAATCCTAGAAAGAGTAGAATTGGATTTGAGACTCAAACCCTAGGATTGAAGTTTCAAAAGGAAATGTCATGAAATTTAGGGTTTGAATCTGAAACCTTAGAATTCTCCCTCTCTAAGATTTATTGAAAACCCTAGAGTGACAATCATGTTTTCATGCACTTGTACTTATATAATTGACTTGGTTGTATTTTCTATTAAATAATTGCATGTAAGAGCAAGATGAGAAGGAAGAAGAAGAAAATCAACTATTGTACTTAATGATGCCTCCTTGGAAATAATGGGCATGGTGAATGGAGGGAATGATAACTTGGTAATCAAGTTGGATCCTTGGGCACTCTGATAAAAGTATACTCATATAAAGTTGAACCATGAAGATGCTAATATTGTCATGGTGAGACGTGATTGATGAAGTTGTGAATTGGATGTTTTGTAAAGTCTTTGGCTAAGTTTGGTGCTACTAGAGAAATTGAATAAGCAAGCTTCTGTAGAAATGCATTTGGATATTGTGATAACCTAAAGCAACATTAGAATAGTTGAAGACCCCGAAGATTATGCTAGCATGCAAGAACGTGTACATTGGAAGTTGAATGATAGTTGGGGTAATGACGCTACAATACGTGCCATTAAATGAACAAGTAGCTAATGTAATATATTCCACAAGAAGTTAATTTTAGTAGCATGCTCAGATTGGTGGATGTGTTGATCTCTTCTTGGAAAGCTAGTCTTTGTTTTGGTTTAGAGAGAGAGAGATGAAGTACCATGAAACTTCCAGTGATGGTACTTGGGAGGACATCTTGGCCTGCCCGTTGATGATGTCTAGATCCTGGTGAGGGAGGGTATCATTGGTGTTGTGGACCTTTGACATTGGATATGATACCTAGATCCATATGGGTTGGAGTTAGGGTTGAAGCCTGATGGTACTTATAATGGCATATGCCCAGATAACACCTAATTAGTTTTGATGGTGTCTTATATCCTTGAAGAGTGTATGGCACTGTAATCCCTTAGTTGGATGCTTTGTATTAGTGTCATTGCCACTTGGATCTTTCATGTGAGGATACCTTGGAAGTTAGGGTATCCAAAGCATTGCGTATGTTGATTCTATTCTTATAACAACTTTTCAAATGGAGTGTTGTCCTTGTACTTATTGGATAATTATGAATACCTCCCTAGTTAAGAGGGAGTGTTGGAAATTGTAACTAGTTTCAGTCTTCATAATTATTTTTTGTGCCATGATGCAATTATGTATTATCAAAAGAAAGAAAAACAAATTTTAATGTAAAAGATTGACTTATTAAAGCATGGGTTTCATGCTTGGGTCAATAGTTAATATGTCTAGCATCCATTGTGTGCTCTAGGGATTTCATTTGGAGTGAAAGTCAAAGTCATGATGTCATGGACCCTTTGGTGGTCTTGTAAAAAGAAAAATAGAAATTTATTTTGTGTAAAAAGTGTCATAGAGTCCACCAACTGATCAGGTTGTCGAACCCTTCAAGTCGGCCTTGAAGTGTCACATCGAACCCACAAGAAGACTATAAATATGATTAAATTCGACCTCAACTAGTGAGAAATTGAACTACGACTTTTTAATCTGTTCTAAAGCAAGGAAGGAATGCGAAGAGGCTTAAGAAGAGGCAGGAAGTCTAGCGAGAAAGTAAAAGGATGTCGCTCTCATTTGAAGTGTGAATTCTCTAGGGTCTCAATTTGCATGCCCGCTCCTGGTACCTCCATCTCTGTCTCGAACTACGTGCAATGGTAAAATTCTGGGTTTATGTAACTTCTTAGGCAGATAAACCAAGAAATTAGTTATGGTGCATTGGTAAATTAGGTGAATTGGTTGAGGAGGGGTCGGGGGATCAAATCTCGCCCCTCCATATATAAATTTTGAAAACCCAATTCATACTTTGAAAACTTAATTCGAATTATAAATGGGGGGGCCGGGTCCACATTGGGCGGCCTGCCCTCATACCCCTGTACCTGACTCATTAAACTTGGCATTTATTTTTTTGGTGGTTGACGGTTGTATGTTTCAATGTGGTTGGTTATGGGGCCGCCCGATGGGCCGGCCCACGTGGCCGGGCGAGTTCAACTCCCACTGACCTCACTATTAGTGATGCATAGGTTGGTTGGGGGTGGTGGGGTTGGTGGCCCCCACCCCCTTTTAATATATATAATGCACTTTTTTAAGAACTTGTTTTTTGACCGTAGGAGTCAAATTAACGACCCCATTGCCCAAAATCTAGTCGGACTTGGCCGGAATTCGGTGGCCGAGTTCGGTCCAAATTGTGGCCTCCTTAAGCTGCCCAGTCATCAAAACGTCAACCCAACTTTGACTACTTCTAACTTTCGCATCCGGACTCGAATTAATGAACCATTCGCACCGCCGCGATCAAGAAGACGAGATCTACGCTCTAGTCCTAGGTTGAAGTCATTCTGAGCACTTTGATTTTTGAGCGTTCATAAGCCCTCTTTGTCCTGTGTGTCTCTCTGGAGCCACCTGGATCAAATTTGATGAAGAATATTCTTGGTTAGGTGGTTGATCTGATCATGGTGTGTTAGTCTTTGGGTCTGTGGTCTTGGAAGTCTCATTTGAAGTTGATAAGAAGAGAAAATTCTTGCGGATTTTACCCTCTAGGAGGGGTTTTTCCCTGGAATGATGCTGCCATCATGCGCTCTTGTGATCTTTGTTTGTTTGGAATTTATTTGATGACGAAATTACACACACATAATAATAATAATATATTCACAAATAACTGTCAAGAATGGAAATCACTATGCCCTAAACAGTTTTCCAACAGATAAGTGACAGGGAAATGACATGGCATATGCCATGGAAGTGACATGGAAGATGATGTGGCTCATCTCACGATTATGCTAGGATGTTGGTTTGGCAAGGATTAACAGTGTTAATGAAATTTGTTTGGGTTTTTTTCGATGGTAATCACTTATATGTTAGATTTAGGGTCTCCTAAAATACCTATTTTCAATTTACTACACTATGTTTGGGGGTTTAAGGATTTTGATTAATTTATCCCCTACTTAGAATAAATTTGCAATGTAGAAATAAAAATTGCTTGAAATCAAATGCAACGCAAAACTAAATCATGCACTTAGTAGGAAAGTACTTGGTGGGCTAATGTTGATCAATACTTGTATGAGATTTTTTCATGTATATGACTCCAACCCTAGTTAATATTTCAAATACAGATATGCGAATGAAAGTACCTACAAAACAAAGGAAGGAGGATAAGTTAGATGAGATAAATAATTAATAAAATAGAAGAAATTTCATACTAGTGCCTTATGCCCAAATAATAGAGTAAGAGTTTCTCCTACTGCCATGCATGAAATATGAGAGTTTGTGGTATTTCACTCAAATACAAACACAATGGTCAAAGAAAGAAAAATACTACATGGACTTTTTTCGTGGAAATTTTTATTATTTCACTCTAATTCTCTCATACAAAACTAAAAAAACAGTGCATGAAAGAAGATAACTGGAAATGAAATAAATCTACCATAAAAACCAGTAGTACATAATGAGAACATCACCATGACAATACATAAGCAAGGGGGGAATCCAACTCTAACCAATTCCGGTAGCAATTTGACAGCATCTCAATATAACCAAAGAATAATTGATGCAATGCACATACCTACTTAATTATAATTATCTCACTGCTTGACCTATCTTCATATAGACTAGAGCACATTCTCACTCATGACTATTATTTATTTAAAATGGGCAAAAACCCTTATGTAATTCCCACTCGACCAAGACATACAACACAAATATCAAAAAAAAATTGTTGTCTGAATTGATAATAGTTTTCTTACAAATATTCACGAGACCAATGAGACAAACTTAGATTAAATTTGACCAAATATTAAATTTAATTGCATGAATAAATAATAATTAAAAATACTTGAGTGTATGAATGCCTAAATGAGCTCCTATCAGTTTCAAGAATAAATTGTTGGATTAGTTTAATCTTGGAGAAAAACTCCCTCCACTCAATGAAATAGCAGCGAAGTCAACATTGAATTTGTTTTTGCTCTATTGGATTGAGGTTGTTTTTCTCCAAGATTATCCAAATCCTAGCTTATTCTCTACTAAATAGGGCCAACCATGTGACAGTGGAAGATCTCATGGCCCCTCCCCCCGCATCACTCTCAATTCCCCAGTACCAAATCTATCTACTAGGAAATAGTTGAAAGCAAGACATTAAGATACATTAAGAAACAAATAACAAAAATTCATTCATTCATTCATTTGTACATCCACAAAATATTTTATCTCAATAAATTTTATCACAAAAAATATGTTTACATAATATGAATCAAGGTCGTTCTAATTTTTTCCAGTGGAAAAATCACAACTTTTTATTAAGATAGTTAAAAATTACACGTGCACATGCCATGAGGCATTCATCCTCTCAGTCAAAACTTTGGTACTCAAAAAATTAGGCTTTAAATAAACAAGTGCAGTCATTTATTATTAAGTTTCTTTCTCTTTTTCAATATGTACTTAGCAAGGACATTTTGATCTCGATCCCCTTAAGTTTTTGTGGACTCTATATGTCTTGTTGTTGACTTGGTCCTATGACTATGTTGCCACAAGTGGGGTTGAGCATCAAATACAAGAAGAAAGAAATGTTAAATTCATATTTATAGTTATTATTATTACAGGTGTTTTATTAATAAAAATAGTAGTAGAGTTTTCTTTATGTTCTTCGGTAGTGGTGGGAAGAAAAATACTCTTGGATGTGGCCATATGTTCCTCCTCTTGTCTGGCCTCATCATGTACATGCTCTGGAGTAGAAACAAGAAGGGTTATAATTAATACACCATTTGCATTTAAATATTTTTAATTGTAATCCATACTACAATTTTTTCATAACACATGAAATACCTCCAATACCGAGTTGAACATCAGTTTCAAGAGGCACTCCACTGTCACTAGGCTTATGCGTTGTATCTACATTGCTTACCTACTTTTACAATCAAGCACATCACTTTATGCCCCAAAATAATATCCAATAGATTGTACAAGTAATAATTTATAAATGCTTTTTGTTTCTTTTATTTACCTGAGTGTTAGGTTGGGTGTCAGAAGACTGTGAAGACACCAAGCTTGTCCTACGTTCAACCACGACTTGATAGTCATGCTAAAAGCAAGCTTGAGCTCTTCCTCTGTGGGAGCCTCATTGAATTGTCACCCCTGCAATTTTGCATAAGAACATGAATTTTTCTTCTTCTGTGATATTAAATTAAAACTGTTAAGAATTTATAATTTGGATGCAACTTTTTTTTTTAACTTTCAATTTTTGTGACCAATTTTGAGTAACCACCTGGGTCAAGATGATGTTGCCCATGTGTAGCTATTCTAGCTTTCGTGGCTTTGGATGTATCTGGGAGCCTATATTAAAAATATTGAAAAACTTAATTAGATGTCACAATGATGATAAAGCATCATAATTACACTATTGAAAGTGCCTCATACCTTCCTGGTCTGGGTGGTGTCTTCCCTTGTTTTCAAATCCCCCTTTTCCTTTGCATCATCCATAAGGGCTTTCCAGTCCCTCTCCGGAACTGTTGGAGGGCACTCATACTTAGATT
This sequence comes from Pinus taeda, assembly GCA_000404065.3. Classification (NCBI taxonomy): domain Eukaryota; kingdom Viridiplantae; phylum Streptophyta; class Pinopsida; order Pinales; family Pinaceae; genus Pinus; species Pinus taeda. Next base: position 59,259 of record APFE031099297.1, read on the forward strand.
TCTTATCCAACTAAACCCTATACTGGTCCTGTAGATGTTTTAAATGTAAGCTTGCCTTCGAGGTAACTCCAGTTTTATTGAAGGTATCCTCACCAAATAGGTGAACCATCATGTTCATAAGCTCACCCTTCAACTTGGAACTTTGGGATTTCTAGTTTTTGCAAATGGTGGGCCCAAATATTTCCAAGGTTAGGTTATACAAATGCCTATAGAATACCTCATTTCCTGCAAAACAATATTATCATCAATTAAAAGAATGACAAACTATATATTAATTTCAATTAGATTGTACTTAATATTTAAAACACTCCTTAAATACCTGTAAGTTTCTCTAATTTCATGGGGACATGGTCATCATCTACCAAAAATGTAATCAGTAGTGTTCCCATGCTATTAACATGGGAAGATCTAGGAAAGATCACTTCAAATTGTGTGATGTGATCATGCTCTGCATCCGCAACATTATGTGTAGATCCTGGCTTATGTTGTTCAGGAGGTGCAGATCCTGGCGTGTGTGGTTTAGCAGGTGTACTGGTATCAGTGATTGGTGCATCACTCACAGGTGGAGCATCAACGTTGCTACCAACGCTGACCCCCATAGTCGCAACATGAGGATTGTACTCTCCCAAAAACTCTTGTAAAATAAAGAGGCTTTTTTTATAAAGGATGAGATAATTAAAATCATCAATAAATAAATGGGATAATTTAATGAGTTGCTCAACCCATACTGATGAATTTGGCCCATCTAGGTTTTATTTGGCCTCTTATCTCTTTTTTTGCGGCTCAATCAGAACTAAAGAACCAAGTTTCTTGTTTGATTTCCTTTGAAGGTTCTTTATTGCTTTGATTGAATTAACAGACCAAAAAATTGCTTCTTCACTAAGCACTTCCTCGGAAGCATCTGTGGACTACTTTGAGGTTGGTTCCTTCCCCTTGTCACCTTATTTATCAAATAAGTGTAATTTTTAATTTTATTCCACCATCCTAAGCTATAAACATTCAAAGATTTGAATTTGATGAAACATTTTAGATCAATAAAAAATTCTATTTTTTACATAAGAGGGGAAGTTTAGCGAGTTAAATATTTGCTCATAAATATTATGACATCTCAAAAAATAATTATGACGTATCAAAAAAAAATCAAACAATTCATCCACAATTAATCATATTTATATTAATTATAAAACCATTGTTGACATACGTGACACAAGTTTTGTCAAACCCAAAATTTGTAAACCCAAAATTTGTTGGAACTTCTTTGGATTTAAGATCACCATTAATTGTTTTTGAACAACCAATCACCTTTGTTTTTAATTTTTTCTATCTAATTTTTTCTACAATAAGGTCAGAATTTGTATTTTAATCATCTCCACCAATGACAACAAGGCCATCTAAATCAAGCTTTAGTACAGTCTCTTGTCCAGTCAATTGCAAACTTGAGTGGATTTTAGCATCAACAGGAAATTTGAAACCCTCATCCATAGGCTCATCTGGGACTGCTTTGTACTCATCTTATTTCAATACTGCCATAATAAAGAGAAAATAGATGCTAGAAGAATTGACTAAAGAACAACAATAATTGGAGTACAATTCTGGTAACTCATCAAATCCTTTGAATGCCCTGTGTTTACTTTTATGAAAATATTAGCAGCTTTCACTAGTGGATATCAAGTTTGGAAAGTCTCATGCAATACCACTTTAAAAACTGCAAACACTAGATGTTCCACTCCTACGCATGTAATACAGGGGTGTGTTATTCATAAGGTGTTTCCATGTATTCAAAAGTGGTTTTGTCAAAACAAGAGAATGTGGACCCGTCTTTCCATTAAATTTCAAACATGCGAAGGGGTTCTCTATTAAATATGAGCCATCGATTTACTTTACTTGCGATTCGATGGTACAATGCCACACATTGTCTCAAGTATCCCTTCATATCCATGAGGAATTGGAACTACTTTGAATGGAAAAAGGAACCAGAGCTAACGAGTATGATATTTGTTGTTGAAGTCAATCATCGTCTTTTATTTGAGTTGCTGGATCATCTTTTAATTTCCATGGGACTTTATCCCACATGCATAAGATATATGTCTTTCAAATAATTTAGACATATGACTATTTTAAACTTCATTTGACATGAAAGAAAGAAGAAATAAATTATTTTAATGTCCACGAGGCTAAATATAGCCTATGGGACAAATTACTTCTTCATCTGCTTGATGTATTCGGCCCTTTTTCTGTGAAGCTTCAAAATAAATGCTCCCAGCTTCTCGACAAACCCCTCGCTAAATGGATTATCCCAAGAGATAGCTGCCAACATATCTGCATAACTTTCCCTGTTGTCTTTGAAGGCCTCACATTCCACAATGAAATGTTTTTATGTTTCCACTTTTCCGGAAGAACAAAAAATGCATACTCTTTCCTCCCACACTTCTTTTGGCCTTTTCCAGTGCCCTGTTTCACAACGGAGTTGATGAGAATTAGTCCTTAATTGAGAAATAAGAATTTTGGCTCTCCAAGAGATATTGGCCTCTATGTATGCTTTTGGTTGATGACTATGAGTGGGATTAAACACTTCAATGCAATACTTTTTCATTCTTCCTAGCTCCTTATCCCAAGTACGCTTGTGGAAAATTTCCATAACAAAAGCTTTTATCTCTTTGTTGTTTATGGGACATGTGTTCAAGTAAATACCCCATTTACTAAACCATTTGGTATTTTGCTGCATCCAAGTTTTTTTATCTTGCACAATCTGTCATTAAAGACAACCTTAGGCCATCTACTCTCTTCTATTTGCTCAATTTTTTTTAAATACCTTATGATTCGCACCATAGCAATTGCTTCAATAGGAGAAATCCTTGTTTCACTTAACAAGATAGCATAAGGAACTGCACTTTTAATCTTGAATTTTTTTGTAATCAGACGCTTCTGAATTTTCTCATTTTGTCTCCACTGCATGTCGAATGTACTACTGGCCCTTAGTTCACAACCATAGAGAATCACCGGAATCACTAGAAGCCCAAAAAGGGTTTGAGTGGTTTTCCAGTCCCATAACTCTGCCTCTCTACACCTACTTTGAAAAGCATAAAATGATTTCCAACCCCCCAAAGTTCTTTTCTTTCTATAGCCATTCCAACTTAGATTTTTGTTGGAGTCAATTCTGAGGTATTTGTTATCCGCAACTTCTTCCAGAATGTTGCCTTCAAAGTAGAAATTATGTTGGTTATGTTTTTTTTTCTTAGAGAAAACCACTACTTTCGTTTTGTTGCTATTGACTTGCATCCCCACACTTCTACAAAAATGTTCAAGGGATAGTAAGTACTCTTGCAAACCAAGAGCCGATTTAGCAATTAGAATAAGGTCATCTGCATACAAAAGAACCCTTATAAAAAACTTGCCCAAATAGATACCATCACCCCCTTGTGAATTTAACCACTCCTCAAGCTTGTCGATATATAAACCAAAAAGGGTAGGAGACAGTGGGCAACCTTGCTTGACCCCGATATCGCTTCTAAAACTTTTAGAAATTCCCACTAAAGTTCTAATTTTGACTTTCACCTCTTCATACATCCTATGCATAATTGCTCTCAAATGTTTAGGAACCCCAAGTTCCTCCATTCTGTGCCAAAGCTTATCCCTAGGAACCGAGTCTAACGCTTTTCTGAAATCAAGAAAGCAACAAAAGACTTCTTCCTTTGTCTCCCAAACTTTTTCAATGATGTACCTTAAAGTTATACAATGATCAACTATGGAATGTTTAGGTCTAAAACCTGCTTGCCCTTTAGCACGCTTATCTCTTTCTTCTGCCCACTTGCTAATTTTGTTTTCTAGCATGCTTCCAAATAGCTTTGCAAACAAAGGGTTTATCATGATGGTCCTATAATTGGAGGGATTATTGACGTCACCACTCTTGAAAAGAGGTATTGCTAGACTAGTTGTCCAATATGTGGAGCCCATGTTGTATAATGTTGTTTAAAATTTTTGTAACATGAGACGTAAGAATATTTGAGCCCCACTTTAGATATTCTTCTTGGAGTTCAACTAAGTTTTTTGCTTTTCCAACACCCAATTTCGTGATACCCATCTCTACCTCTTGCACCATGAAGAGTTTAGTATCAACGTTGACCGAGGGGGGAGGGTCAACCTTGGAATCCTTCCCATAGAGTTGTCTTGCATAATCAAACCATTTAGAAGCTGTAATATTATTTCCAGTTTGTATCTTTTTCGATTGGAGCTCCTTCCTAAATAATTTGGGATTATTTTTCCTAAGGAAGATTAGTTCTTCCCTCCTTGAAACCATAAAATCAGCCTTTTCTTGCTTAATAACTGCTTGTAAGCTTTGAGCTTTATGTTATCCTTGTTTGACTCTTTCCATATTCTCCTTGCCTTTTTGCATTCCTCGTCAAACCAAGCATTAACCGGAAAGCAATTTGTTTCAGACTTCACTTTTTCACTTTGCAAGTGCGCATTGAATTAAATGTTTTAATTCATGACTATGAAGGTTGTGAGTTGTGATTTTCTCCTTCTTGAAGAGCCTCTCTAGCGTCATTTTGAAGGTATTACAATTTTTTGTGGTCAAAAGAATTCTGCCTTGTAGGAGATTTTGTTGGACATGCTGAATTTTTGACTCTAATTGTTTCTTTACAGTCCAAGAGAAACATAAATAAATTGGCTTGTGATCTAATTTTAAGTCCCACGTCTAATCTCCAATCAATACTTCCTCCATTTTCTCACACAAACCATGCGAGAAAATTACATAATCTACTACACTTGCTCCATTGTAAGTATTGCAAATGAAGTTACCAGACTTTGCCCATCTAGTCAAGCCATTACAAATGACTAAATCAAAGGCCCCACATAGAGTAAGCAATTGTTCACCAAAGAGGTTGCAACCCTTCTCCTCTGAAATTCTTTCCCACTGATGATTACTCTCTTCTGTAAGCCAAATAGGGTCACAATCATCTTTACAACAAAGAATGCTAGCTTGCTCACTTGTAGTCCTAGCATTGAAATCACCCACTATAAGGACTTCACATAACTGCGAATATGTTGCAATATCTACTTTTAAGGTTGCAAATGGATCTTTGTGGTCAAGCCCTCTACCTTTGTAGATTTTTGAAACTTGTGGCACAAAATAGCATGCTGCAATTCTGATGTGGTTTCCATTTTATGATATTTTAAACCAAATGAATTGCTTATTTGAGTCTTCTTTTTCTAACTAAATGAGACGACCTTCTTTCTCCCTTGCTAAAACCATGACACCCCCGTGTCCTTCGCCATTCCCTACTACCTTGTTCCACATCTCCATCTTCCAGTATCTTTCAAATAGAGGTGTTTTGCACCCTTCATGCTCATGTGTTTCTATGAGGCAAATTATGTCTTTATCTTCTGCAATAGGCCCTAACCCAGGTCCTCGTCTCCATGGGTGACCTCTACAGTTCCAACAAACTAATCTTAAGGAAACATGGGTATGACTTGATTGCTATTTATTTTGACATGCAAGACTCACATTTGAGTCTTTGTCCTTGCTTTCCCATACTGACCTTGCTTCCTGATTTCCTATTGAAGAGTTTGTCGCCTCTTCTTTATTACCATCTTGCTGCTCTGTTTTGGAAGGAGGTCCAAATCGCGCTATCATAGCTTTGTCTTTATAAATCCATGCTCTCTTGCCTTCATCTCTTGTTGCCCTAACCTTTAAAATTTCCTCCCTTCTTTCCTCCTATTGTTTTATAGTTAATTCTTCTTCAAGGAAAAAACGAGAACCCCTCAAGAGATATTTCTTAAATCTTGTTCGCTAGCTTCGTCCCTTCGCACACTTGGACAGTCGAATTACGATAACACTCAACTTGGAATTGATTTATAATAGGATATGGTAAGGCCCATTATATATATTTATTTTAAAACAAATAAAAATTATTATATAAAATCAAATATTTATAAAATATTTGATTTATACATGATAATTCTTAAATGTTTATAAAATATTCAACTTATACATGATAATTCTTAAATGTTTTATTATGGGTAAATTATATAATGGTAATTCATTTTTTAGAATTAAAATAAAAGGGGTTTTCCCCATATCGTGATGGCGTTATAAATCCCTCAAGAAAAGGCCCAAGTGAGACTCTTTATGTATTTGTTTATTTTTCATGAATAATTGTAGGCATATGAGGCATGATGTCTTCTGGCATATTTCACATCTGGGCTTCATCAATGAACATCTCATTGAGTTTGGTAGCTTGAGAGGTACTCCAAGCCCTAGGTTTCGAGGTTTGGAAGAAGGAGCACCACAAATGTGCTTTGCGGGCTTAGAACCCAAGCTTGGGGTTTTGTACCCAAAGATGTGGGGCCAAAACCATGAAGGTTATCATTGATTTGACTTATGGAAATAATAGAGTACCCTAAAAGGAACTAGGGGCCGCAAAAATCATCGAGATCAAAAGTCTACAAAGAGAGTTATGAATTTTTATATGTTTAGGTGGGCTAATTTGTCAACAAGTTCAAGTCGGCTTGGAGTTAGAGGTGCTCTTTGGAGGGTTGTTCGATCACCAATAAGAAGTTTATAAATATGAGTGAATGTCAAGGCTAATTCTCACATCCTAAGTGCATCATTTCATAGCTACACATCAATCTGAGGAAACCACAACTCAAGATGACTAGGCCAAGGGTGAAAGCAAGTTTGTTTGTGTCTTTTACAGGGCCGAGTAGTTGTAGGAGGGAAACCACATGAGTTGAGGACAAGTTTGGGTGGTTTTTTGGGCTATTTGTGCATGGTACGGTTGGTTTTCCTCTATGTTTTGTCAACGCAGTACCTGTGATTAATTGTAGAGAATGCTAAGCTATAGCAGCTTGTTGAGGGAGGGACAAAAGGCCTAGGAACATGGAAGATTGGTCTTCAAGGAGCAATGAATGAGAGAAGACTTATATTTGAGGAAGGCCATAACCTTTTGGAGGACCATTGGAGCCATTGAGGAGCACTAAACAAGTCTGTGTTTATGCCCTAACCAAATTTGAGGCTACAACAATATGCATAGGTTCCAAGGTATGCGTTAGGGTCCTATAATAATAGGATTCATAACTTTGAATTGGCTATGATCAGTCTTGTAATATTGTACATATTTTTGCTTTTTGAAAAATGTTTTCCCATATTAAAAAATAAAAAATGTAAAAAGGGTGAAGTCCTAAAAGAAAAATCAAAGGGCTAATAAAAGAAAAAGATCAAAAAAGAGTATAAAATATGAACCCCACAAAAAGAGATAAAAAATAGATTCTTAAAGTGATGCAAATTCAAATGCCACTACTTTTTACTTTACTTGGAAAAATAAGATTGTGTGTAGCTTGTCAAAAATGCCACAATACATGATGGTCAAATAGTTTAATCTTGATTCATTCATGGTTTAAATTTCATGTTGATAGATAGAGAATAAAGATCTAGCCAAACTGTTTAATCTTGGCATATCAGTAGCTAGGTAGAGAATAATAATGAGCTCAACAGTTTAATCTAAGCCACTGGAAAGTCATAAGGTTAGAATTAAATAGTTTGCTTACAAAAGAAAAATAAATAGAGGGTCAGCAAGCTCAAATGCACCCAGTAAATGAAGAAAAAATGTTAGGGTAAATGATGGGTAGGTAGAAGTAGGTTTCACAAGACATGGAAAGCATAAATTGGTTTGTTTCTTATCACTAATATCGTACTAATTTCCCCTTCTTGATTCCAAAGGACCCTTCCCTCTTCATTTCCCCTTGTAAAAATATCCCTTCCCCTTCATTTTACCTTTTCCCTTATTTCATCTCATTTTCCCTTGTAAACCCACTAAAACCCCCTTATCCTAAGTTTAAAAAGTTAAAATGTATCGGGACCCATTGAGAAACCCTCCCCGATACCCTTTTAACTCATCCCAAATGTTTTTCTAACACCCGCTCTCGTATTCCCCAAACCCTTTATATTATTCTAACCTATAGTTTTTATACATTTATTCTTGCTTTATGTATTTCACCCTCCCACTATATTATATCCTCGATCCCTAAAAACCTTCGCATATGGGTTATAACCCTTCGTCATATAACCCATGGTCCCCACTTCTATCTTAATACCCATCGCATATATTACTTCCTGTTACATTTTAATTAAACCCGACCCCACGCCCTGACTCATCCCTCGCAACTCCACATCCCGATAACCGTCCAATCACCAAATTCCAGATCCAACGACCCACATTCCATATCAAATGCTTTGATGTCCGACTGTTAATATTTCAAAAACACGCGAGATTCGTGGTTTTCCCCGCTCTCCTTTTTTCTACGTGGCAGCCCCACGTTATATCGCGTCCTCGAAAAAATACCACCAGGCCACTTTTGAGCATGCGATATACCACCTTACTGCTTCCTCGCGTCCTATGAAACCACCCATTAACCCCGTGCCCAAAATTAACCACTGTTGGTTAAAAAATGAAATAATATGCCCTTTTTAAATCTTTTCACTATTATTCTGTTAAAAAATGCTGAAGAGAACCTCTGTTGACTCTGATTTGAAGAAGTACAAAGACCGTTTGACGCCATCAGAAAGCCTTCGTTGCTCCCAGAGAACCTGTCTGCATACCAAATCTTCGTTTTCCAGGTATTCTTGAAGTACCAGAAGGCCTATAATTAAGTTTTGCACAGTATTCCTAATAAAGTTAATCAATTGAACCAAGTTAAGAACCTTACCGACCTAAATTGTTGCATCCAAAACCCTATTAGCAGACTGTATTCATCTTTCCAGAGATCTTAAACCTACTTCTTAAGCCAGATACTGATAAATTGAATAAAATTAAGCAAATATATGGCTTCCCAAAGCATTTTGAATGTAAAGCCCCTGGAAACTCCTCACCTAGGTATTGACCACCTCCCATTGGCCGACAGAGATTTCCAGATCAAAGACACAGCTTCCCCTATCCATCTATTAAAACTCCATTGCTAGAGTAAAGACAAATTCCTCAACCAAATGATGATATTTAGTTATGGGAGTCTAATTTACCCAAATACTTGTTCCCACAAGTATACCAGTTCCTTGAAATCATCCACTTATGCCAACTCTGTTATTTCTCAAGTCAAAGAGCCATAGTCTCTCCTAACCAGCAGATTTTATTCACAATCATTGCAGAGTCAATAAATGAAATGTTGCAGATCCATCCAAAGCCTAATGAAGCCCCATTTTCTATGGAAGACCTAATTGATCTGTACGCTCATATTCCTACAGATAGTCCTCCATACTCTGCCACCATTTTCTCTGAGAGAGCAAGACAGATTGTAACCATGCTATCTTGTATTCAAGGATATACTACTAATGAACATGTAGATGAACCTATACTTGGTTTCCTTTCTATTTTTTGCCCAGGCAAGCCTCCTGCTACGGTTTTCAATTTTGCCCAATTCTTAGCGGACAGAATCCATGATCAATTGATCAGATTACCTGATGAAAGAGTATTGAAATACTCTTCAGTATTGTTCCATATGTTTCTATATTTCCAATCAGACAGGTTTCTAGTTAACATCCAAATGTTGGACACTAATGGCAATCCTAGATATGTTATCTTTTGGACACCCTTAATCCAAAAATATTCCATTGATTTAACTTACAAAGATTTCATTGATTCCTTTGTTCACCCAGTTGTTAATATGCTAAGCAGTAGAAATCAACCCAAGATCAGTGATGAGATAAAGAAATTTTTACAGTTGTCAAAACACAGTAGAACAGGAGACTAGTATTTATACCATAACCACACTGAAATTAGGGTGTATGGATGCCAACTCACTCCATATAAGCTGCCCAAATATCTCCCCATGAGGTTGTTTGCATTAGAATATATCAGGAAGATCATAAATTCAGATGATGTTAATTTTCTATCAGTCAAGAAGAAGACAGAGTTTAAAATCAAGAACCAGCTTGGTCCTTTTATCTACAATAATAGGGAAGCTGGAAAAGAAGAAGAAAAATGTTTACAGGAAATGAATTCCAATAATAGTTTCAAATGGAAGTTGATCCTGTAGGTTTCATTAACAAACTGAGACTCAAGTTTAAATTGAGCCCTTTTATGTATGAGTCTAAGCTAGAGATTAAAAAATATGTCAACCAATTAGAGGGGTTGGAAAACACCTTAATGGATATGGAGAAACAGATGGATACTAGTTCCATTCTACATACTCCAACCCTACAAGACAGAAATGCAAAAAGGACTAGGGAAGAAGGTTCTTGCTCAAACAAAGATACAATAGATGACAAATTTGAAATTATGTATAGGAAGAAGCCCAAGCTAAATCCCATAAATGAGCAAGAAGAGATAGTTGAGACAATTGAAATCATTGATGCTGACACAGTGGTTAAAGAGAATACAACTCCAGTAGTTTCAGAGGAAACTCATCAGCCTTCAACCTCTAATACTCAGATTATTCAAAAGCAACATAGTATTAAAGTCTCTTCATCAAGCAAATCAGTGGATAAAGAAAAAGACATAAAGGAGAAATATAAAGAAATCAAGTTGAGAAATGAAGCATTGAAAGCTGAAACCTATGCCCAATATTTCAAACAGACTCATAGTGATCAAAATAGGTTACTTTCAGCTTTTGAACTTAAAACAGGGAAAATGCAAATGACCATTTTGCAGCCCATAGTACAACATTCTAAGTCATCAATAGATTACAAAAGGATAGAATTTGAAGTTTTGGCCAAGAATGTTCATCCTATAGATCAAATTGAGTTTCATAAGCAAGCAAGAGAAATGATATACTCAACTATGACCAACAAAGTTATGAGTGTAAAAAAAATTCAAAATTCTCTAGAGAATATCACAACATAGTTTAAACTAGAGAAGGCATCCTCAAAATCAAAGGATAACAGAATTAAATCACTAGAAGACTTGGTTATTGAGATTGGCTATAATCCAAATGACATCAAGGCAGCTGGAAAGCTCATAAAAAAAGAAGAATGAAGACATTGCTGCATTGAAGAAGCAGCTAAAATTGCCTCCTTCTTAACATCCACAAACCAAGGAAGTTCTAGAGAATCAAAGCCAAATATATGAGATGATGGACCTCATTCTTCAGTTAAATGCTCAAATAAAAAAAATGGAAAATGAGATGGATAAGATAGTGCAGGACAAACATGCCAACATGGAAGCAGTTATTGCCACTCCTATTCCTACATTTACGACAACAGTTCCTTCTACTTTGGTAGCTTTAGTGGCCACAACATCTCTAGTAGCTACAACACTTCCCATTGCATCATAAACTACATCAACAACAAGTTCAAAAATAGTAGTAGCTCATCCTAGCAATGAAGCAAGTAAATTAATCAAATCTATGCAGGATATGTCCATCCAAACCAATGAAATAAATAGACTTAAGGAACAAATAAAAGATCTAGAGGATGAAAATAATTTGGCACAAATCATGCATAAAAATGAAACACAAAAGTCAAACAGATTGATTGAGAGAATACAGAAGTTAGAGAAAGAATTGACATTGAAAGAACCACTTGCCCAAGCAAAGCAGCAGCTATAGGCCAATATCATTAACTCTGTTAATGATATTTGGCCTTCTATACAAGTGATATTTGAGCAAAATGATTTGGTCAAAGAAGCTGGTGAGGCCATTCAAAGGGTAAGAGCCGAACTTGGGAATAAGCCAGAAGAAGCCTCAAGAATAATCTAGTTCCTTAACTCAAAGAACAAGTATGAATTGCAGGAGCTTGGAATAGCTGACAAAATTGAGACCATACTAGAAGTAAAGAAGGTAATCACCAAGAGGAACCCGATGATACAATTTGAGGAGAAATGCCAAATAATGGAGCTAGTAATAGCCAGGCTTATGGTGAAATTTGATACTTTGAGGCAGAAAGGTCTACCTAATCCATTGGTGATTAATGATAGGTTGATGGCACATGAAGACTATGATAAGAAAATCATAGAAGTGGCAAAGGAATAAGCTAACAATTCCTCCATGAAAGGGATTCCTACAGGAAAAGTGCTTTGTCAGACTTTTGAGAACCTCTTTTACCTCCAACATGAGGTAAAACATCTCTTTACAAACAAGCCTACTTTTGCAAAATACACAGAAACTGATGAAATCTATAGAAGAATGGTAAATATTAAATTACCAGATGCAGAGTCTTGGGAAAAGTTGAATGATTTACTATGAAGATGAAAGGTAAAATAGAGTAGTCAAGAGCAGTCAAGGTAAAACAGTAAAGAATAACAGAGTTTAAAGATGAAAGAGTATCAGTAAAATGCAGTATAAGAAATAGTGAGCGAGAAAGCAAACAACAAGAGAGAAAAAGCAGAATAATATCAAAGAAAAGCCAACAACAAACAATAAAAGAGGGACAACTTGCATCAGTTACATATCTGTCTCTATCTTCTTGCATGAAGATATTTCTTTTTCCTTGAATAATGCCTAAAACAGTTTAGGATATTTTGTAATAGTTTTTTGTATAAATACTTCATAATTTGAAGTATTAGGTGTGGATTGTTGAACAATTCTATAGTTATATTGATCTAAAACATGAGGGTTTATTGTAACATTTTCAAGTCAGTAGACTAGACTGAGTAATAAAGGCATTGCATTACAGGATTCATGTGTTGGGCTACTTTAGTGAAGTATCTTTCATTTTTGAAATTGTTATTTTCTTAAGTATTTCACATACTTACATGTTTTCCAATTTGAATGAAATAACTAGAATGTTACAACATAATTTGTTTAAGTACACTCTGTCTTGAACAATTATTCATTTTGATGTTTTCTTCTGATATCTAGAGTTGGGAATTCTTCATTTCTCCCTAGTTTCGATTGACCTCTTTCATTTCCCTCATTATCCGGTTTGAGGAATCCTTAACTGCTCCTTGACCCCGATTGAAAAACCATTTCACCATCTAGCCTAAAAGATCTGAATTTACTCAGCTACCTTGCCCTATGAACACTATCTTTAGAACTTGATTCAGCCATGTTTTCTTGACATTTGGACTCCATGGCCCAATGGTAAAAAGACATTTATCTATCCATCAAATCAGTGATTCCACCACCAAATCAAATCAAAACCCAATCAAACTTAAATAACTAGCCTAAAATCAACCAATTCAACGAAGTTAAATTATTAAGAGAGAGCCCTCTCTGAGCATTAGGAAAGCTAGATCTTGATCTCAAAAGTAGGTTTGTGGTTACCTCTATTATTTCTTTAAACACAACATGACAACCCTAGGGAAATTTTAGAGTGATAACATAATGGCGACCATACTGGGGAATCAGTCCTCAGTTTAATAAACCTTAAAGGAAATCCTAGATCTCATCTTTTCACCTTAAGGCCATTTTAGGGTTGTTAAAGGTTTCATTAAAAAAAAATCTGGCTTCCAAAAGAACATACTATACCAGGGCACATCCAGATCCAAACCCTACTATAATTGTTCATAATCCAGACAAAATCTTAAGAAAAAACAATAAAGTAGAAAGTCAAGAAAGCATTAGTCAGCTAATCAAAGCAAATTCACTTCCTAAAGAGTTATCAAACTTAGAGGATCTTCAATTTGAGTTATAATTTGAGCATTCATTGTTTCGTACCACATTTGAAACTTCAGTCCATGATACTGTAATAGACCCTACTTCTATTCAATTTATTGAATCAAAGAAGAATATTATGCATCCTGATTTAGATCAACATGTTCTAGACACTTTTGACAAACTTGATGCTTTAACCTCATATTTGATAAGACACATAGACGAAGCCTATTTTCAACAGTCAGTTGAATTAGCTGCCCTAATTGTTGCTACTCCTAAGCCTTCTACCATTCCTTCAGAGTCTGTAAATTCATCTTCTATCACTTCTGCTATGTTTTCTAGCACTTCAAGCTCATCTGTAAGCCCTTCAAGTTCATCTTCAAGCACTACCACTTTACCTCCTAGCCAAGCTAGAATTTTAGCCATGGCTGCCAGATATGCTCCTTTGACCTTACCAGATCAAGTACGTGCCATGCCCCAAGACTACCAGAGTAAAATCTTACAATTTGATGGTACTGGTCAATATACTGCACAACAACATGCAAATAAAATGAATAATTATTTTGAATTACATGAAATTGATGAAGAAGATGTACAGATGAGATTATTTGCACAAGCACTATTAGGAGATGTCAAGAAATGGTTTAAATCTTTACCTGCTAGTCATATTGTTGATTTAATTGTTTTCCATAAATTGTTTATCAATAGATGGGAAAGAAAGAAAAATCCTTTACAAATAATGTCTGAATATGAAAACATTAGAAGAGCTCGTAATGAATCTATTCAGAACTATTGTACTAGATTTAACAATATTTATAATGCAATCCCTGCAAATATAAAACCTGCACCAGACTTGGCACTAATCAAATTTCCTGATGCTTTTGACACTGATATGTCTTACCAATTGAGAGAAAGAAACCCTCCAACTTTAGAACATATGCAGAGTGATGTAGTTAGTGTAGAAGCTAACTTGTTGGCTAAAAGAGCTAGAATGAGGAATGAGAGGAGAGTTACCATTAAGGAAGAACCATCTACTTTAGATGTTAAGATAGATACTTTGGCTAAAAGTTTAGAAAAGTTAATGGATAGATTAGAGAATATGGAAAGAAAAACTCAGCGGGAAAATCAACAAGGAACTCAAATCAGAAACCCTAACTTCAGGAAAAATCCTAATACTGGAAAATCAAAAGAAGGTACACCTGATGAACAGATTAGACCACCTTTCCAAGAAAACTATCTTGAAAGTTCTCACCAAAATGAAGAAGATGAATACACTCAGATTAACTTAATGGGAATAAATGATGGTAATACTATTTTTCTTACCCAAGAAGAACATGAATTATGCATGTTACAACAATTACAGTTAGAATCCGGAGAGTCCTTTGATTATAAACAAGGCTATTAATTTGCCATTAATGAAGTTCATAAGTAATATAACCTTAGGAGTAAGAAAAAAGCAGAAGCCCCTACTAATAAAACTGTCCGAACTCAGACCAAGAAAACAGTGGGAGCTCCTGCAACCAAAGTGCTGCAAATTTTCTCCAGAGAAACCCAAAAAACTTTCACTCAAAAGATTGTAGCCAGTCCAAAAATTGTAGACATTACAGATACTGTTGTTAAAACTTCAGCTGATATTCAAAAATCAACTGCTGTTAAAACTTCAAAAGATGTCCAAAAATCAACTGATACTCAAGCTTCAAATGCTATTCAGATTTCAACTGCTTCCCAAACTATTCCAAATCAAAAAATTGAAAATAGTAAAACAGTGGACACCCAAACAGAAACTGAATTACCAACTGAAGATAAGAAAGAAAAGACTACACAAACTCCAATTGCTAAGGAGGAAATCATTCATTTAGGCAAAACACAGACTCCATTTAATATCCAAACTAAAATTGACAAATTGAAAATATCAGTTCCTTTAATAGAATTGATAAAAAATGATTCCTACAAAGCCAAAATCATTGAAACACTGAATATAGATGAAGGAGAAGACTCTGTTAATCTAAATGATGACCAACCAGAGTTAATATTTGGTCCTGAGGTAAATGGCAAACATGAACAAAGTGGTGTTCCTCCATTCTACATTAGCTTGACTATTCATGATCAAATCTTACACAATGTTATGTTAGATTCAGGAGCATCTCACAATTTACTGCCTAAAGAAATCACGAAAACATTGGATTTAGATATAACCAGACCATACAAAGATCTTTTCTCTTTTGATTCTAGAAAAGTTAAATGTTTGGGCTTAATAAAAGACTTGCGTGTCACTCTAGTTCAATACCCAGGTAAGAGTATTGTCATGAATATTGTAGTTGTTGATATCCCTCCAAAGTATGGAATGTTATTATCTCGCTCATGGGGAGAAAAATTGCAGGGATCTCTACAGTTAGACATGTCTTATGCCACAATTTCAGTATTTGGTCGGCCCAAAAAGCTTTATAGAGAAACTTTAATGAAATACATGGTCAGTAGTACATATAAACCACAGAACTATCCTATTTATTCTATACATTCTGATATGGATTCTTTCATTTTATGTAATTCAGACACTGGAAGAGACAATAACACAGTTGTAAAACAAGAACATAAAGAACCTGACAGTGATAATTTATTTCATGAATGTAGGTGGCACCTAGACTTTGATGGTTCAGTGAACAGATTGGGAGGAGGTGCAGGAGTTTGGATTCATAACATGGAAAATAATCATTCTGAAGGTCATGCCTTTAGATTAAACTTTAAATGCACAAATAACATGGCAGAGTATGAAACTTTGATCTTAGGATTGCAAATTGTAAGAAACCTTGAAGCCAAGAGAGTTTTATCATGGGAGACTTGGAATTAATCATAAAACAAATTAAAGGAGAGTATTCTATGAATAATCCTAGACTTAGCCAATACAGAGAAACCGTTCTAGATCTGATTAAGGAACTTCTTGAAATTGATTTTGCTGATATTCCTAGGAAACAGAACATACAAGCTCACAATCTGGCTACTTTTGCTAGCACTTGCAGATTACCTTTTCAGCCCAATCACCAGTAGACTGTAGAGGTAAGACACGGGCCTGTTATACCTGATAATCTGAAATATTGGCAAATTTTTTCACAAGATTCTCAAATCTATAATTTTATGAATGCTGAGGAAGAATTCCAAAACTGTAACATAGATACTGATTGTACAGTAGATGACATCATAAATAGAGAGATAGATATAAATGTTGTAGATGTAAATAAGCCCACTAAATTCACTAAAGTAGAAATAGATAACTTAGAAAAAGTAGAAATAGAAAAAATAGTTAATGATGATTCTGAGATTTTAAACCTTAAAAATAGCTTTTTTCCTAAGGGATTAGTTCCATTAGAAGATTTGTTTGATTCAAATGATGTAGCTAGAAAACCAAAAATGAAGCCTTTAAGATCAGACGTAGAAGAATGTAATATAGGAACAGAGGAAAATCCTAAGCTCATCAAGATATCTAAGTCATTACCTCTAGAGGAAAAGCTGAAATACATAAGTATGTTTAAAGAATTTCAAGATGTCTTTGCTTGGAGTTATGAAGACCTAAAATCTTATGACACCAACATTATTCAACATAAAATACCCATCAAAGAAGATCAGAAACCCTTTAAACAAAAGCTTAGGACGATTAATCCAATTCTTATGTCATTAATTAAAAAAGAAGCAAAAAGGATGTATGAGGCACAAATCATAGCACCAATTGGATATTCAGATTGGGTTTCTAACTTAGTTCCCACTAGGAAAAAGGCAGGGGAAATTAGACTCTATGTTGATTTCCAAAACTTAAAACAAAGTTTCACTAAAAGATAACTATCCTCTCCCCAAAATGGACCATATTTTACAAAGGGTGGTAGGGTCATCTAGATTCTCATTACTTGATGGGTTCTCTGGATACAACCAAATCTTAATTCAACCAGAGGATCAAGCAAAGACTGCATTTACCACTCCTTGGGGTACTTTCATGTATTTGAAAATGCCTTTTGTACTAATGAATGGAGGATCTATCTTTCAAAGAGCTATGGATATAGCTTTTGCCGAAGAGATTCATGACTTTTTAGTCATTTATCTAGATGATATAACAATATTCTCCAAAACAGACAATGAACATCTAGATCATTTAAGAAGAGTTTTTATTAAATGTAGAAAATTTGGCATTTCTTTGAATCCCAAAAAGACACTCTTTGGACTAGAAGAAGGTAAACTCTTAGGACACATAATATCAAAAGAGGGAATTAGAATAGATCCAACAAGAATAGAGGCAATCCTAAACATCAGTCACCCTAGGAACATTAAAGATTATGTAAAATAAATTTTCTTAGAAGATTCATTTCTAACTTATGAGAACTAATCATAGAATTGAATAACATGTTAAAGAAAGATTCAACACTTAAGTGGACAGTAGAGGCTAAACAATCCTTTGAGTCAATCAAACAAGCCCTTACAAGGACACTTGTCCTCATAAGTCCTGATTTCAAAAAAAGATTTTATAATTTTTTCTTTTTCTTCAGAACACACTATTGCAGCAGTCTTGTTGCAAAGGAATGATCAGGGTTATGAGTAGCCTATTGCATTTTTCAGAAAATCCTTAAGAGATGCAACACTAAAGTACAACATAATGGAAAAACAAGCACTTGCTTTAGTGAAGGCTATTAAAAATTTCAGAGTGTACATTTTATATTCACACATTATTGAATATGTTCTAAATTCAGCAGTAAAGGACATTATAACATAGAATGGGCCTGATGGAAAGAGAGGCAAATGGATTGCCACTATTTTGGAATATGATATTGAAATAAAGCCCACAAAACTAATCAAAGGCCAAGGTTTAGCTAAACTCATGGCTGAATTGAACTGTCAGGCCTTAGATATAAATTTCATTGGTGCTCTAGATGATCAGGAAGAGATGGCAACTCCAAAAATAAGTGAAGCTTTTTTAGATTCACCTTAGTATACAGATATTATATTTGTTTTACTAAATTTACAAGCTCCTCTTGGTTTATCTAGAACTAAAGGTAAATTCTTGAAAATGAAATCAATGAAATATCGTATAATAGACAATGCTTTATTTTGGAAAGATAATGGTGGCATTTTGTTAAATTGTTTATTAAAAGATGAAGCTGAAAAAGTCATGCATGAATTTCATGCAGGAGATTGTGGAGGACACCTACACTGGAAAACAACTGTTGATAACATTTTAAGGGTGGGTTTTTACTGGCCCACCATTTTTGCAGATGTCAGAAAATATGTGACCTCTTGTCACAAATGCCAAATATTTGAAGGCAAGAAAAAACTCTTACCATTACCCCTCAAACCTATCTCACGAGAAATGCCTTTTCAACAATGGGGTTTATACTTCATTGGGGAAATTCACCCATCCTCCTCAACCCAACATAAATGGATTTTGACACCCACTGATTACTTTACTAGATGGATAGAAGCCACCCCTTCTAGACAAGCCACTGATTTTGTCATCATCTCATTCCTTGAAAACAATATCCTTTCAAGATTTAGATGCCCACAAAAGCTCATTACTGATAATGCAGCTGCTTTCAAATCTAAGAAGATGGTAGACGTTTGTAACAGATATCACATTACCCTTGGCCATTCCACTGCCTATTACCCTCAAGGCAATGGGCTTGCAGAATCCTCAAACAAAAGCCTTGTTAATATCATCAAGAAATTGTTAGAAGACAATAAGAAGACCTGGAACAAAAAGTTAGTTAATGCCTTATGGGCAGACAGACTCACTACAAAAAAGTCCATTGGTACATCTCCTTATCAACTAGTATATGGAATGGATGTCGTTTTTCCATCCTCTTTAGGAATACCAGTGATGAAAATGATTCAAGAACTGTAGGTAGAATCCAATGATATCCAAAGGAGGATAAATCAGATAATACATTTGCAGCAAACCAGGGAAGAAGTCTATGTCAAATCCCAAGTGATCCAAGATAAAATCAAAAAGATTTTTGACAAGAAAACCAAAGCTAATGATTCTTACATAGGTGAAAAAGTACTCAAATGGGATTCCAGAAGAGAAGAAAAGGGTAAACATGGTAAATTTGATTTCCTATGGCAAGGCCCTTATATCATTTATGGTTACATAGGTAACAATGCATTTTCCTTGAAACAGTTAGATGGAACAGATCTACCAGGTGGACCAGTCAATGGTAGAATGTTGAAGCATTACTTGTCCCCAGGTTAACATTAGTTCATTTGTTTACTTTACTCATTGTACATAACATTGCAAAGTTTAGATTGGATTGGATGATTATCTTTTGAGGTTGAAGCCCGAAGAGAAGGCCCTAAGATTTGAAAGGTGCAACATCATATGTATGAATAAAGCAGATCATAGAGAAGCAGTTACAAGGCAAGCACAATCAAATTTTCAAAGGCTACTGATCTTAAAAGTTCTTGACATTTCACCAGGAAATGTCATCCCCATGTGGAGCCACTGTTAGGGTCCTATAATAACAGGATTCATAATTTTGAATTAGCTATGATCAGTCTTGTAATATTGTACATACTTTTGCTTTCTGCAAAATGTTTTCCCATATTAAAAAATAGAAAATGTAAAGAGGGTGAAGTCCTAAAAGAAAAATCAAAGGGCTAATAAAAGAAAAAGATCAAAAAAGAGTATAAAATATGAACCCCACAAAAAGAGATAAAAATTAGATTCTGAAAGTGATGCAAATTCAAAACACTACTTTTTACTTTACTTGGAAATATAAGATTGTGTGCAACTTGTCAAAAATGCCACAATCCATGATGGTCAAATAGTTTAATCTTGATTCATTCATGCTTTAAATTTCATGTTGATAGATAGAGAATAAAGATCTATCCAAACTATTTAATCTTGGCAGATTAGTAGTTAGGTAGAGAATAATAGTGAGCTCAACAGTTTAATCTGAGCCATTGGAAAGTCATAAGGTTAGAATTAAATAGTTTTCTTACAAAAGAAAAAGAAATAGAGGGTTAACAAGCAAAAATGCACCCAGTAAATGAAGGAAAAATGTTAGGGTAAATGATGGGTAGGCAGAAGTAGGTTTCACAAGACATGGAAAGCATAAATTGGTTTGTTTCTTATCACTAATATCGTACTAATTTCCCCTTCCTGATTCCAAAGGACCCTTCCCTCTTCATTCCCCTTGTAAAAATATCCCTTCCCCTTCATTTTACCTTTTCCCTTATTTCATCTCATTTTCCCTTGTCAACCCACTAAAACCCCCTTATCCTAAGTTTAAAAAGTTAAAATGTATCGGGCCCCATTGAAAAACCCTCCCCGATACCCTTTTAACTCATTACAAATGTTTTTCTAACACCCGCTCTCGTATTCCCCAAACCCTTTATATTATTCTAACCTATAGTTTTTATACGTTTATTCCCGCTTTATATATTTCAGCCTCCCCCTATATTATATCCCTGATCCCTAAAAACCTTCGCATATAGGTTATAACCCTCCACTGTATAACCCATGGTCCCCACTTCTATTTTAATACTCATCACATATATTACTTCCCGTTACATTTTAATTAAACCCAACCCCACACCCCGACTCATCCCTCGCAACTCCGCCACCCGATAACCGTCCAATCACCTACCTCTAGATCCAACGGCTCGCATTCCATATCGCACGCGCTGGTGTCCAACTGTTAATATTTCAAAAGCACACGAGATTCGTAGTTTTCCTTGCCAACATTTTTGCTACGTGGCAGCCCCATGTTATGTCGCGTCCTAAAAAAAATACCACCAGACCACTTTTGAGCGCACGATATACCACCTTACCGCCTCCTCGTGTCCGATGAAACCGCCCATTAACCCCGCACCCAAAATTAACCACTGTTGGTTAAAAAATGAAATAATCCTCCCTTTTTAAATCTTTTCACTATTATTCTGTTAAAAATTGCCAAAGAGAACCTCTGCCGACTTCGATTTGAAGTAGTACAAAGACCGTTTGATGCCATCACAAAGCCTTCATTGCCCCTAGAGAACCTGCATGCATTCTAGTTAACATCCAAAAGCTAGACACTAAGGGCAATCCTAGATCTGTTATCTTTTGGACACCCTTAATCCAAAAATATTCCATTGATTTACAAAGATTTCATTGATTCCTTTGTTCACCTAGTGGTTAATATGTTAAGCAGTAGCAATCAACCCAGGATTAGTGATGAGATAAAAAAAAGTTTTATAGTTGTCGGAACACAGTAGAACATGAGACTGGTATTTATACCAGAACCACACTGAAATTAGGGTGTATGGATGCCAGCTCACTCCATATAAGTTGCCCAAATATCTCCCCATGAGGTTGTTTGCATTAGAATATATCAGGCATATCATAAATTCATATGATGTTAATTTCCTATCAGTCAAGAAGAAGACAGTTTAAAATCAAGAACCAGCTTGGTCCTTTTATCTACAATAATAGGGAAGTTGGAGAAGAAGCAGAAAAATGTTTACAGGAAATGAAGTTTAGTAATAGTTTCAAATAGTAGTATGATCCTGTAGGTGTCATAAACAAATTGAGACTCAAGTTTAAATTGAGCCCTTTTATGCATGAGTCCAAGCTAGAGATTGAAAAATATGCCAACCAGTCAGAGTGGTTGGAAAACACCTTAACGGATATGGAGAAACAGATGGATACTAGTTCCATTCTACATACTCTAGCCCTACAGGACATAAATGCAAAAAGGACTAGGGAAGAAGGTTCTTGCTCAAACAAAGATACAACAGATGACAAATTTGAAATTATGTACAGGAAGAAGCCCAGGCTAAATCCTGTAAATGAGCAAGAAGAGACAATTGAGACAATTGAAATCATTGATACTGACACAGTGGTTAAAGAGAATACAGCTCCAACAGTTTTAGAGGAAACTCGTCAACCTTCAACCTCTAATACTCATATTATTCAAAAGCAGCATAGTATTGAAGTCTCTTCATCAAGCAAACCAGTGGATAAAGAAAAAGACATAAAGGAGAAATATAAAGAAATCAAGCTAAGAAATGAAGCATTGAAAGTTGAAACCTATGCCCAATATTTCAAACAGACTCCTAGTGGTCAGAAAAGGTTACTTTTAGATTTTGATCTTAAAACAAGGAAAATGCAGATGACCTTTTTATAGCCCACAATACAACATCCTAAGTCATCAACAGATTACAAAAAGACAGAATTTGAAGTTTTGGCCAAGAATGTTCATCCTATAGATCAAATTGAATTTCATAAGCAAGCAGGAGAAATGATATACTCAACTATGACCAACAAAGCTATGAGTGTACAAAAGCTTCAAAATTCTCTAGAGAATATCACAACACAGTTTAAACTAGAAACGACATCCTCAAAAGAAAAGGATAACAAAATTAAATCACTAGAAGACTTGGTTATTGAGATTGGCTATAATCCAAATGAAATCAAGGTAGCAGAAAAGCTCATAAAAAAGAAGAATGAAGACATTGTTGCATTGAAGAAGCAGTTAAAATTTCCTCCTTCTGAACATCCACAGACCAAGGAAGTTCTAGAGAATCAAAGCCAAATAGATGAGATGATGGACCTCATTCTTCAGTTAAATGCTCAATTAAAAGAAATGGAAAATGAGATGGATAAGTTAGTGCAGGAGAAACATGCCAGCATGGAAGCAGTTACTGTCACTCATATTCCTATAGTTACAATAGCAGTTCCTTCTAATTTGGCAGCTTCAGTGGCCACAACATCTCCAATAGCTACAACACTTCCCACTACATCATCAACTGCATTAGCAATAGGTTCAACAACAACAGCAACTCATCCTAGCGATGAAGCGGGTAAATTAATCAAATCTATGCAGGATGTGTCCATCCAAACCAATGAAATAAATAGACTTAAGGAACAAATAAAAGATCTAGAGGATGAAAAGAAGTTGGCACAAATCATGCTTAAAAATGAAACACAGAAGTCAAACAGATTGACTGAGAGAATACATAAGTTAGAGAAAGAATTGACATTGAAAGAACCGCTTGCCCAAGAAAAGCAACAGCTATGGGGCAATATCATTAACTCTATTAATGATATTTGGCCTTCTATACAGGTGATATTTGAGCAAAATGATTTTGTCAAAGAAGTTGGTGAGGCAATTCAAAGAGTAAGAGCCGAACTTGGGAATAAGCCAAAAGAAGCCTCAAGAATAATCCAGTTCCTTAACTCAAAGAACAAGTATGAATTGCAGGAGCTTGGAATAGCTGACAGAACTGAGACCATACTAGAATTAAAGAAGGTAATCACCAAGAGGAACCTGATGATACAACTTGAGGAGAAATGCCAAACAATGGAGCTAGCAGTAGCCAGGTTTATGGTGAAATTTGATGCTTTGAGGCAGAAAGGTTTGCCTAATCCATTGGTGATTAATGACAGGTTGATGGCACATGAAGACTATGATAAGAAAATAAGAGAAGTGGCAAAGGAACAAGCCAAAAATTTCTCCATGAAAGGGATTCCTACAGGAAAAGTGCTTTATCAGACTTTTGAGAACCTCTTTTACCTCTAGCATGAGGTAAAACATCTCTTTATAAACAAGCCTACTTTTGCAAAATACATAGAAACTGATGAAATCTATAGAAGAATGGTAAATATTAAATTACCAGATGCAGAGTCTTGGGAAAAGTTGAATGATTTACTATGAAGATGAAAGGTAAAGCAGAGCAGTCAAGAGCAGTCAAGGCAAAATAGTAAAGAGTAACAGAGTTTAAAGATGAAAGAGTATCAATAAAAGGCAGTATAAGAAATAGTCAGCGAGAAAGCAAATAGAAAGAGAGAAAAAGCAGCATAATATCAAAGAAAAGCCAACAACAAACAATAAAAGAGGGACAACTTGCATTAGTTACATATCTGTCTCTATCTTCTTGCATGAAGATATTTCTTTTTCCTTGAATAATGCCTAAAACATTTTAGGATATTTTGTAATAGTATTTTGTTCTTGTATTCTTGAATTAGTGGATGCATGAGGGCCATTATCCCCAGTACGAGAGCCATAGATAGTTGTATTATTAGTTTGTTAATATAATGAAGTTGGGTTATTGTGAAATTGTAAAAGTTGTCTATATTTGTGCACTAGTAGATTTACTGTTGTATATTGTTATGTTGTGCAAAGTAGTTTGTTGTGATATTTGGATTGGTAGCGTCAGTGATTGTAATATTCTAACCTAGACTCCAGTATCATGGAAAAACAACATGGTATCAAAGCTACTTTGAAGGGCCAGTGAATCAGAGTGTGCACGATGAAGTACAGTTGAAGAGGGAGTTGGTCACATTGTTGTTGAAAGGATCATAACAATGTCGAAGTTGCAGGTTGGTCTAAGGTATGAGGACATGTTGGATTGCTTGTCCAACTATAATCCATGGAAGGAATGGATCAAGTTGGTTCCTATGGTGAATGAGATCTGGGACTTTGTAGAGAAACTAATCAAGAAGTCGATTGACCCTATGGAGCTGGAAGTGTACAAATAGTTGGATACAAAGGTGAAGTTGATCATCCTAGATAGTGTCAAGGATTCCTTAATACCTCATATATTCGGGAAGAACATTGCCCACAAGATGTGGGATGCTCTTTAGAATCTGTTCCAGAATAAGAATGAGAACCGAGTATTGGTATTACAAGATAAGTTGAAGGCCACCAAGATGATACAGGGTGAAGGGGTGATTTCATATCTAACGAAGTTGTCTTAGGTTTGAGATGAGCTTCCTACCATCGGTGAGACGGTTTCATATTATGAGATGGTGAGGATTTCCTTGAAGGGGTTTACTCTAGAGTGGAAGTCGTTCTTTAAGGGGATTGTTCCCAGGGGCAAGCTGCTATATTAGAATAGGTTGTGGGATGACTTCATTCAAGAAGAGTTGTGAGATGAGGATCTTCATCCAAACAAGAAGGCTTTAAATGATGGTGTGGCGCTTGCAATGAGAATGAAGGGAAAGCAAAAGAAGGACTTGACTAAAATCAAGTGTTTCAACTGTTGCAAGATGGGTCATTTTTTGACGAAGTGTCCAATGAAGAAGAAGGGAGATGATGAGAAGAAGAAGGGGAAGTAGGTTGCAAGTGTCACCTCTTCTATTGAGATTGATGACCTATCTAGGAGATTGGAGACTGAAGACTTTGCATTAATCTCACATTTCTTACCGGGTACCATCGACAAGGTTGTATGGTATGTGGACAATGGTGCATCGAAGCATATGACAGGGTCACAAGATGTGTTTGAGACTCTAGTCGAGTGGACTCGAAGTTGAACATGGTGTTGGGTGACAAGAGTCAGAAAGAGATAAGGGGATTAGGTGTCGTGCCATTCAGGATGGAGTCAGGTCAGGTAATGCGAGTTTAGGATGTATTATTTGTACAAGAACTTAGATATAACGTGAAGTTTTTCTCAACGATCAAGCAGAAGGGGTTTGAGCTACTATTCTAGAGTGGGAAGGAAAGACTCAGGCCAGAAGCTCTAGCTCCACAAGTGTTGTGATTGGAGTTGGAGAGAATGGTGCATATAGGCTAACACGCAATCTTATAGATCATGGGAAGAAGAAGTAGAATCAGGTATAAGTTCCAAAGAAGTAGGTGTAAGTTTCAAAGGAGTAGGTATAGGTTCCAGAGAAGAAGGTTCAAGTTCCAAAGGTCTAGAGGGAGCCGAGTTCTAGAGGGAGTTTGTAGGTTCAATGAGAGAATGTGCAACCCAAGAAGAGTGTGTGGTCAATGGGGAGTAATTTTACTTTTACAACTCGAAAGAAGGAATCATGGAAAGACCTAAAAGCATTTTAGGAGAAGAAGAAGAAGCAGGAGGCTTCCAGTGACAGTGACACTTTCGATAGAGGGTCCATGATACATGGTTTGTTGTAGTTATGGGTGCCAAGAATTGGGCTAGTGTCACAAGTAGTGACAACGATGGTGATGACTTACTTCCTAGTCTTAGAAGTACCTCCCTCACTGAGAGGGAGTGTTGATTTTGGTAGCTTGGGAGGTACTCCAAGCCCTAGGGTTCAGGGTTTGGAGGAAGGAGCACCACAAATGTTCTTTGTGGGCTTAGAACTCAAACTTGGGGTTTTGTACCTAAAGATGCGGGGCCAAAACCATGATGGTTATCAATGATTTGACTTATGGAGATGATAGAGGACCCTAAAAGGAACTAGGGGCCGCACAAATAATCGAGATCAGAAGTCTACAAAGAGAGTTACGAAATTTTATATGTTTAGGTGGGCTAATTTGTCAAAAAGTTCAGGTCGTCATGGAGTTAGAGGTGCCCTTTGGAGGGTTGTTCGATCACCCACAAGAAGCATATAAATATGAGTGAATGTGGAGGCTAATTATCACATCCTAAGTACTTCAGTTCATAACTACACATCAATATGAGGAAGTTGAATCTTAAGGAGACCAGGCGAAGGGTGAAAGGAATTTTATTTGTGTCTTTTACAGGATCGAGTAATTGCAGGAGGGAAATCGCATGAGTTGAGTACAAGTATGGGTGTTTTTGGGGTTGTTTGTGCATGGTAGAGATGGTTTTTTCCTCTGTTTTGTGAGTCATAGTACATGTGATTAATTGCAGAGAAGGTTGAGCTGTAGCTACCTATTGAGGGAGGGATGAAAGGCCTAGAAACATGGCATATTGGTATTCAAGGAGTAGCGAGGGGGAGAAGGTTTATATTTGAGGAAGGCCACAATCTTTTGGAGGATTGTTGGAGTTGTTGAGGAGGGCTAAACAAGTCTGTGTTGACTCCCTAAATGGATTTTAGGGTACAATAATATGCATAGGTTCCAAGGTATGTATTTGATGTGTTTAAGTTGATTTGATGCTAGTGGATGGTGGTCCAGATTGGACATATTTGGAAGGGAACTTGTGTACTATTGGAGAGAAACAAGAGAATGATCCTTATGAGCCCTAAGTGCATAAATAGGAAGGACCCTAGGTTTGTTGGAAGAGGTAGAATTTATGAGCTCATTGACTCATCTTTGAAAGATTAAAGAAGGAGGTCTAGAGGAGCAGTTCGTAGCTCAAGTTCATTGTTGGAGAAGGAATTCTAGCAGAGATAGGTAGCAACCCTCTCACCCTATGTTTGTCTTCATTGGAGTAGCGCATGAAGACAATAGTGGGAAGAAATCCCTAAGTAGTTGAGGAGCAACCGTGGGGAAGAAGTCTCAAAGGGTTGTGTCTTGAAGGACTAAGGAGCAGCTAATGAATGTGAAGACCCTATGTGTTGGTTGTAGATGTATGTATGATCAACTAGAGGGAAGATAGGAGAGCTGAGTTCAGTGACCTAAAGGACCAGGACCATTGATAGATGTAGTGCTACAGAATTGGATCGAGGGACCCGCAGCGTGTTTAGGATATGACAAAGCAGCGATCACCATGCACTCCATAAGATAGACCATCAATGTAACTTGTTCTTGTATTCTTGAACTACTGGATGTATGAGGGCCATTATCCCTAGTACATGAGCCATAAACATTAGAGGAAATTTATTTCTAAATAACTAACATTGAATTTCCATGTCATAATGTGTAAGCCAATCAAAATCTTTTAAAATTCAAAAGAGATACAAGTGTGACTAGGGACCAACAAATTTTTTAATAACATAATTTACCTAACTTAAGTGTGAGACTCAAAACTACATTAAATATTAAAAGGAAAATTAATATCTTACTCTATAAAAGTTATAATATCGAGAATATTTTTATTGAAGGGTAAAATATGGAATAAGTGTGTTTTTAATGATGCGTAACTAATTTAAATTTTAAATTTACTTTTTAAATTTAAACTTTATTAAATCTTGTGTTAATATATTAATTTAAATATAAAAAATATATACAATTATTTGACAAGAGTGCATTTATTTGGGTAATTTAAATTTTAAATTACTTTTAAATTAATTTTATTAATTTGTTACTATATATATATAATATTATATATATATATATAATATATATATATATATATATATATATTATTATATATATATATATATATATATAAAAGTGACGTTTATTTGAGTAATTTTAAATTTTAAATTTTGTTTTTTTAATTTAAATTTAGGTAATTTAAAGTTAAATTAATTAAATATAATTTAATTTTTTTTTTTTTTTTTTTTTTTTTTTTTTTTTTTAATTTTAAATTTTATTAATTCTTGTGCTAATACATTAATTTAAATATAAATATATTACAGTTATTTTGATAAACATGACATTTATTTGGGTAATTTCGACAAAAGTAAAATAATAAAAATCATATATTAAAAATTTGTCTACATGACATTATTTTAATTTCTTAATTTTTTCTTAGGTGGCTATTTTTGAGTTGAAATTTCCTCTAATGCAATTGTATTATCAACTTGTTAATATAACGAAGTTGGGTTATTATAAAATTGTAAAAAGTTGTCTATATTTTTGCACTAGTAGCTTTATTGTTGTATATTATTCTGCTATGCAAAGTAGTTAGTTATGATACTTAGATTGGTAGCGTTTGTGATTGTAAGATTCTAACCTAGACTCCAGTATTGTGGAAAAACAACACATCCTTGAATGGGAAGGCACCAAATTAAGACATAAGGGGTATTTAAACTCTTATGCACAACCTTATAAAGGCTTGGCAAAACATATAGTGAAACTCTTTAACCAAATACCGATCACCAAGGGGATGAGAACACCCAAGGAAGTTGACATGTTTCTGGCAAAGCTCAAAAAGAAAATGTTACAATAGGTTTCACACACTAAAATAAGGAATTTCCTCTCTTCCCTTCTTAATAATAATCCAACAAATAAGTTTTGTAATCTTTCACTAGTCAATATAAACTAAGACACCTCTAAAATTTGCGTTGTTATGCCATAAAGATCATCTAAGCTTGATCACACTAAAGTATGGAGGACGACATCTCCATAAAATATACTAGAAATTAATAATGTGTTTTGGTCGTTAATATGATGGTTGATAAAAACAGGAAAGATAATAGAGACTTCCCAAAAAAAATGTCTATTTCCATGGAAAAATGCCTCCTATGTGTTCAAGATGTAGTCTATAATATGATTATTCAATTCTAATTAATTATACATACTACAAGGAATCATTTTCTTGATGTGCCAAAATAAGGCAACCATAAGTGAATAATGAAAAATAGAAAGCCGAGGACAATTATCTCCAACATCTTATCGCACATTTCGTTGTGGGCGACCCTTCTTTCTTGATAAACTTTATCTTGTCTTCAATTTTTTTTCATAGAAGAAAAACTGGCTATCTTTTGTTATAATTACAAAAAATAGTTACATATTCGGCCTTCTAAAATCCATAAAAGTCTCGGTACAACAACTGTTGCTCTAAAGAGAGAGCCCTAGCCTGCTTAGGGCTGCCAAAATTTCAAAAGACACAAAAGATGAACATTCCTCTAAAGGGAGGGCTCTTTATAACTCACTGATCTCCAAAACTAACTATTTAAAAAAGAAAAACATAGAATGTGCGCTGTGCAATTTCCGATCTATTTGCTAATTGTACTCCAAAGAAAAACTACTTTAAGGATCATAACCACAAAAAACTTAAGATATAATAACCTAAGAGCCATCTTTCCATGCTCATTCCAGCTGTGATGTTACTCTGTCTCTGCTTTAGAAGGGAAGCCCGACGGAGCAACATTGACCATTATATCTTGAAATGTCTAGAGCTACAGAGGGATCTGTCAACAAAAGATTTATAACTTATTTTTCCCATCATCAAAAATCTTCCATGTTTGAATAGGAGGTCAACCACCTTATTCTACTCTCTATTAATGTGGGAGAATGTGAAGTGCTTGAAGGACTTCACCAAATCTCTAATGTAGTACATCCAGTGGAAAAGGGAGGGTGGCCTAAAGGTTGTATGCCCCTGAGCCCATTATATAATTGTTTTAGAATCTCTAGCAACCACCACCTCTTCTATAGCCAACCAACCAGCACACCTCAACACACCCTAAAGAGCAAGCAATTCTACTTTGTTATTAGTACCGTCACCCTCGAACCAATAGAATTGATAGGTCTGACCCAAATTCAAGACAATATACACCCCACATTCGCATACCCCATTAGATGAAGCCCCATCAAAATATCCCACTGGCATAGTAGACTTGATTTCCTTGAAGCAAATGACTCATCTTGGTGGCTTCGCCTTCCATGGCATGATCTCCTGAAAATACACCAATATTTTTAGACTTATATTTCTCACTTATGGGCTAATCTATTCAAATATTTTGGCGTTTCTGCACCTCCATATACCCCAAAATATGTAGAATGGAAGCACACTATATTCTTTGTGATCCTCAACCCACTGAGAGAAACAATTGCCAATTGAAGATCTATCCACACTAGTTTCAATGTTGAGCAACATCAAAACCTATTTCCATACAAAATCCGCAAATGGACAAGAGAGAAAGAGGTGTACCACCTTTCAATTCGTCCTACTTCACAGTGAACAAAAGCTTGGGCCTTGAAACCCCCTTCTTAAAAGGTTTTCCCATGTTAGGTTCCAATTTTGAAGCACCAACCACATAAGACATTCCGCTTCAGTGGGACCTCCCACCTCCATGCATGTGACATCCAAGAGTAATTGAAAGGTAACTTGTGCCCTCATGTAATGTGGGAATATATCTCCGTAATTGAGATTTCCCTGTCATTCATACTCCCACCCCATGTTAATAAGTCCTATACTTCTCAGTGAAAATGATTCCCACTTGACTAATCCCATATTGGTACCTGCCCACTCTGCCTTGATACCCTCCGACATGCCTAGACCTTTAACACACAATCATATTGAAGAGGCAATAAAAGAGTGTTGATAATTGCATAGTTGATTCAGATGATGAATGCCTGATTGTTTAAGGAAATGTATAATAGGGACAAAAAGTAGATGTTTGCCTTCCATACCTTTTATAACATCAAGATCGATTTTGATCTTGTCTCCTCTACCAACCTCCCAGCGCAGATTCCCCACCAACCAGTGTTTGGCCTACATCAGACTACTCTTGTTTTCACTTTTGTCTAACATTTGCATACTTAAAGCCATATCCAATGATGGAAGCCTTTGCAATCCGTTAGAGTTTTAGACTTCTACCTACAAATGCGATGTTGGGCAATCACTTTTTCCTTTGGGTTTTCAATGGTCTTCTTCTATCTTGCTTGTGGGGCGCATGCCCCCTATGTCCCCACGTTCTTTCTTGAAGTCATGCCTCATAAATGAGTAGAGGTGTAGCATAATCCATACAAAATTTTACACAGGTGGAAATGATTGGGTGTGCAACTTAAGAAGTGCAATAAATGAAATAATTGGTTTAATATTTTTAGAAAATTTTCACATGGGTGTAAACGCTTTAATGCGCAGAATGGGCAGTGGAAATGATTGAGTGTGTAACTTAAGAAGTGCAATGAAATAATTGGTTTAATATTTTTACAAAATTTTCACATGGGTGGAAACGCTTTAATGTGCAGAATGGGCAGCGTAAGAAGCTTTGCTCCTTGTTCCTAGAGCCACATTCTACAAGTTAGTATGTTGCATAATGACGTTGACAACATATTGTCATAAGTGAGTATGTTGTTGACTATAACATAACGTGTTATAGTTTAAGGAGGTGACATTTTCATTGGGAAAATAATGGAATTTAATTTTTGAAAATTCTGGTTACAATTTGGTAATTTTTTTTGAAAATTTGAGTTATAAGGGCTTAAGAATTTTGGGTGCCCATGAATTTTTGATTTTGATAGTGTTGATAGGCTTAAGAAGTAAATGAATACAAGTACCTCAACATTGATTTCAACAACAAGCCTAATTGGGAGCACTGCAGAAATAAGAGAATTTTAGGAGGGTGGAAAACATTATATGCTCTTCAAAACAGATGTAGAGAGACAGAGTTATGGGATTGGAAAACAATTAAAGTGCTTTTTGGGCTCCTAGTTTGTCTAGTTATATTATATGGGCATGAATTGTGGGCTAGCAACATCCCTATCTCAAAATGGAAGCAAATTGAGAAAATCCAAAAATGTTTGATCATGAGCAAGTTTAAAATAAAAAGTTCGGTTTCTTATGAGACAATGTTGAGTGAAATGGGAGCAACTTCCATCGAAGCAATTGCTATGGTGCGTCTCATAAGGTATATTCAGAGAATTGAGCAAATGGGGGAAGGTAGATGACCTAAAGTAATCTTCAATGAATGGATGAGTGAAAGAAAGAAATCATGGATGAGACAAAACAACAAATAGATACAAAAATGGAATATTTACCTCAATGCATGCCCCACAAATAGCAAGGATTTAAAGAGTTACGTTATGGAGAAGTTTCGTTATGGGCAAAAGAGTTGGGTAGAAAGAAGAAGTATTATGTTCAAGAATTCAACCCCACGTGTGATCTCCAACAAAAAGAGTACATTGGAGCTAGCATTCCATGGAGAGAAAAGATTCTTATTGCTCAATTAAGAACTAACTCGCATCAACTACGGTGCAAAACAGGGCGGTGGAAAAGACCTAAAGAAGTTGGGAAGAGCGGGTGTGGTACTTTTTGCACTTCTGGGGTAGTGGAATCGGAAAAACATTTCATTTTGGAATGTGATGCTTTCAGAGATATTAAAGCCACTTACAACAATATGTTAACATCGGTTCCTTGGCATTTTCTTTTAAGTGAAGAGACTCTTAAAAAGTTGGATTAGCTCATCATTAATTTGAATAATAAATTGCAAAAGACAAAAAGCAAAGAACTTAATAGTCCCATACATTATATATAGTCTCATAGGCTAAATGAATTTCATTTATTCATTCATTTTGACCTTAAAAAAACTATTAAAACACTCCCGCTATCATATTATTGAAAAAAATATATATATCCAACTAGGCCCGGGGGAAATTGTCGCATAGATAACGCCTTAACATACCAGCGACATTATTAATGGAGTGATACCGAGGCACAGTGTGTTCGCCATCATCATTGCAATTGGAGAAAGGACAGATTGCCAATACAATAAGCTTAGTATGTGGCAATGCAAGGTGATGTTGAACTCATTCACACTGACTTAGTGTATAATCCTTGCGATGAAATATTCATCCCCTATCTACCATAACACGGTCGCTGCTAGATTCCGGGTGTGGAAAACAATTCGGCAGATTGGGAATCGAAACTCTTCAACTGCTGTGCCGATCGTCGGGAAAATTTGTGAGGAGATATTTGCTCTGTGTCATGATGGGTGTTTGAAGGAAGCCGTGGAAACACTCCATCGGTTAGAACACCGAGGCCTTCGAGCGGGTTCGAAAATTTATGCCTCTCTTCTGCGGGGTTGTGCCGATATGAAACTACTGGACGAGGGTCTGAAAGTCCATGATCACATAACCAAATGCGGATTCGAACCAGACATTTTCGTGAGTAATAATTTAATCACAATGTATGCAAAATGTGGGAATTTGAAGTTTGCACGCGAAGTGTTTGACAAAATGCTTCAACGAGATTCCGTGTCTTGGACTGCCTTGATTTCAGGATATGCACAACATAGCTATGGTGCGGATGCTCTGAAACTGTTTATCCAAATGCAGAGGGAGAGCATAGCGCCAGATAAGTTCACTTGGGTTGTTGTTCTTAAGGCGTGTGCTTGTTTAGCAGATCTGGAGACGGGTAGGCAAGTACATTCTTTCATAATTAAAACTGGATCTCAATTAGGTGTATTTATAGAAACTGCACTTGTTGATATGTATGATAGATGTGGAAGTATAGATTGTGCACGTCAAGTGTTTGACGGAATGTCTGAAAGAAATGTGGTTTCATGGACTACAATGATCACAGGATATGCCCGAGACGAGAATGGGGAGGAGGCTTTCAAACTCTTTTGCCGAATGCAGTGGACAGGAATGAGGCCAGATGCTTACACATATGCTAGTTCGCTTGCTGCATGTACCCGTCTGTTGTCACTTCAATTCGGCAAACAGGTGCATGTTCTTATCCTCAAAAATGGGTTCGAATCAGATGTATGGGTAGGAAGCGCCCTTGTGGATATGTATGCCAAGTATAGGTGTGTAGGAGATGCACATAAAGTGTTTGACAAACTGCCTAATCGAAATTTGGTAACATGGACTGCCATGATCACAGGATATGCTCAAAATGAACATGCCCTGGAGGCCTTGGCACTTTTTAATAAATTCCAACAAGCAGGTATTAGTCCAAACCAAGTCACATTTGCCAGTATACTTGGTGCATGTACCCATGCAGAAAACTTGGAACAGGGCAAGCAAATTCATGCACACATAATAAAAAATGGATTCGAGGTTGATGTTCACGTGGGGAGTGCAGTTGTTGACATGTATGCGAAATGTAGAAGCACAGAGGATGCAAGCAAAGCATTTCAGAGAATTCCTGAGCGGGACTTGGCTTTATGGACTGCAATGGTCACTGGATATGCTCGGAATTGGGAGGGTGAACTGGCTCTGAAAACTTTCTGCCTAATGCAACAGGCGGGCATGAAGCCCAACCAATTTACCTTCCCAAGCATTATTGGCGCATGCACATGCTTGACAGCTTTAGAACAAGGCAAGCAGGTTCATTGTAGTGTACTGAAAAGCGGCTATGAGTCCGATGTCTGTGTGGGAAGTACTCTTATCAACATGTATGCTAAATGCGGCAGCATAGAGGATGCTCAGAGAGTTTTTAACAAAATGGGTGTAAAGAATGTGATCTCTTGGACTGCTATGATAGTGGGATATGCTCAGCATGGGCTCGGTAAGGAAGCCCTTCAACTTTTTGAACAAATGCAAAGTATAGGTTTGAAACCAGACCACATCACCTTTGTTGGAGTTCTCTCTGCTTGCAGCAATGCAGGGCTAGTGGATAGAGGTCGTCAATTCTTTGTATCCATGAGCAGAGATTATGGTGTCACACCTGAAATGGAGCACTATGTTTGCATGGTTGACCTCTTAGGCCGTGCTGGGTTCTTGGATGAGGCAAAACGCTTTATAAGGGACATGATCTTTGAACCTGATGCATTGATTTGGCAGACATTTCTTAGTGCCTGTAGAATCCATGGCAATCTTGAGCTGGGGGAACAAATTGCAGATTACCTTTTCGTGTCAGAACCACAAAAGGTCCAAACTTATGTGTTGCTGTCAAATATCTATGCTGCGTGTGGCAGGTGGGAAGATGTAGCAAAGGTGAGAAGATTGTTGAAAGCCAGGAGATTGAAAAAGGATCCTGGATCTAGTTGGATTGAAGTAAAAAACAGGGTGCATGTTTTTGTTGTAGACGACCGATAACACCATGGAATGAAGGAAATCATTCGATTTTGAAGAAACAGAATGAACAGATGCGGGAAGACGAGGTGTGCTAGGGACACGTAATTTATGATGAATCATGCGGAGTAACAGAGGGAACATTTGCTATGTCATCTTAGTGAGAAGCTTTCCACTGTATTAGGGCTTTCTTACACACCAACTGAAACAGCTATAGGAATCATAAGGAGGCTTGGACTTTATGGTGATGGTCTGACCAGAGATTTTACATTCGAGAAGAGGGGATGAAAATAAAATTAATGGGGGCATTCTGAGCTGCTCATTTCATTTCAAGAAGTAAATATGTGCTCCTGAGGATTATTTGTAATGTTAATTGAAGAAGCAACTGAAGAAGCTTTTTATTTCTTGGCCTTGGCCGGATGGGCAATGATTGTTCTTGGGCATGAGGCCCCCGATGGGAGCTTTCTTGTTGTCATTCATATACTGATCTTTTCCGCAGCATTTGCCTCCCAACCCATTTTTAGCTACTATTATGCTGTTCGTTAGTGTCGCTAAGTGAAAATTCGTTGGTGTCACTAAGATAGTGAAAATTACGTAACAAGGGTACGTCCTGAAGTCAATATTGAACATATTAAAGATTTTTAAGAGATAATGGTTTCAAAGAGGAGTGAAAGCATGTGACGAACAGACGGTTGTTGAAGACAATAAACTATGATTAATTTGGCAAGGCGAAAGCCTCAATGGCTTCTGGTCAAGGTTTGATTATCAATCAATACGCTGAATTCGGTTCTACAATTAATGCAAAGGTGGAAAAGTGACGAGTATTCTTCTTGGATAGTTGTCCACTGAAAGATTTACATGTTGATGTGAAAATTTTGGAAACCAATATAAGATCAAGCATTTCATTTATTATACTACTACTAATATCAATCCTCTACCAAGTTAGGAAGCCTTGTTTAGTTCATCCGATTAACTATTCAACTTTATCAACTTTTTCTAGGTTTTCCCTAGTTGCGTCTTGTCCTCAACCACTAATTATGCAAAGGTGGAAAACCACTAACTATGCAAACGTGGAAAAGTGATAAGTATTCATGCCCAGGAGAACAGCTCTTAAGTTGTCCACGGAAAGATTTACACCTTGATGTGAAAATTTTGGAAACCTGTATAATATCAAGCATTTAATTTATTATACTACTACTAAGAATCCTTCACCAAGTTAAGAAGTCCTGTTTCTTAGTTTGTCCAATCAATTATTCAACTTTTCTAACTTTTTCTAGGTGTTGCCGCTTGGCCTCAACCACTAATGTTTTATTGTAATATCTTGGTTTTCACCTTTGGATCAAATTGAATTTGTATATGGGTGGTCATGATGTTGAGATCCAAGCCATGTGAGCTTAAATAAATGATTTTTATTGTAAATGATATATGTTAGTATCGATTCCTTGAGCTCGAAGGTCAAGATTGAACCATTGAATGGCTAGGGATGTAGATGTTGTAGATGCATTTTTATAGACCATTGGTAGGGTTTCCATAGTGAACATAAGCTATATAAATATTAATGCTGGAAGATAAATAATAATAATAATCTAATCTTAAGGTCATGACCAAGCCATACACCAAATGGTGTATAAGGCCCCCTTGTTTGTGGGACAAGGGATCTAACTCTACGAAACAATTTCACTAATTATGTCTATAGAGGTGTACGTACCCTACCCCCCTTTGGATTTGAACATTCAACCTTTGAAGAGGAAATACATGCTCTTAACTATTAAGCCCACTCAAGTTGTTAGATAATGGTCCAAGATGGTAGAGAGCATGAGAAAGGCTATGATTCCACTATAGAAGGGGACTTATGGGAAATTGATCCTCTATTGCCAAGTGCTATCCTAAGACTACATCTTCTTTTTTGTCAATGTCTTAAATGAAGCCATTCACCTCCATTGACTTTTAAACCAAATCATTGAATGCATGTAGAATTTGGGGAGGAATGCATGTAGTTATGAAAGTATGTAGAGTATAATAATTATGGGGAAGCAAAAGAATACTTCCTTCTATTGCTAGAAGGAACTTCAACCATAAATTACCTGATCCAGTCATTGTCATTCGTTTGGCCTTTCTCATATTCATTATTGACACTTCTCTTGCACTATTATCCATCATCGACAATGAATTAATTTGGAAATTGGTCCAATCCACATTGTGAAAGAAGGATTGCAAACCTTGGATGAGAGAAAGATAGTTGTAGGTAACCATAGAGGTTGGGTGTGGTAGGAACCCTTTACCCATTGGTTATCGATGCTCCTTAGATGCCTAAGAACCAAATATTAGTATTCCAAGCTATTTGTAGGAATTCTACTTACACTGAAGAGTACTAGAAGGTTAAGATATCCCAAAGGGATAGTTGAGTAGGGAAAAAAAAGATCTTCCTTGTGTTGTGTATGTTGAAATGTGTAACTAGGTTTGGTCTTCATAATGTCTAATGCAATCATGACTTTATGTATTTGATGAAAAGAGAAATAAATTTTATTATTATTATTTTGTAGCATGGGTTTCATACTCAAGATTATTTTATTGGTCAAACACCCATTGAATGCTTCTAGCTTTTATCATTGAGTCAAAGAAGTCAATTGAGTCATTGCAATATGTGTAAGACCCATTTGCGCATCATGTATCAAGTCAAAGAAATTTTATGTAAGTCAAAAGTGTCATAAAAGACCCTCCAAGGCCTCAACAAGTTAGCCTATCAAGTAGTCAAGTTGGTCTCCTTGAGATGACAAGTCGACCTATTAGGGCTCCCTAAAAAGCCTATATATAAGATGGAAGTTGATCACAATTGAGGACATGGATTTAGCTCACAACAAGTTCGTACAAGACACAAAAAGCACAAGATGAACCAACGAAGGAAGAGGAGAATAAGAAGAGGAAGAATCGAACTGTTTTTATGGCTACTTTACCTCACACGTGCGAAATTATTAGGGCATCTTTGACTGCAGTAAGATAGAGTTGTAGAGCTATTAAGAAGTCGAGATTTGGTGTCAAGAAGACCTACATTACAAGTCGAGTTATCTAGAAAGAGGAGGGACATCAAACAAAGAGAGGAGAAGGTCATTTTAGCATTAATTCTACCCACACATGCGAAACTATAGAGATTGTAGGCAGGCTGAAAGTTGCAGACCTGTAGTAGAAGCCAAGATTTTTGGAAGGAAGCCGAAACCTCTGAATTGAAGAAAGTTTGACTGACATTGACTTTGTGAAGGAAAGCTCATAAA
The DNA here is from genome assembly GCA_000404065.3 of Pinus taeda. Lineage (NCBI taxonomy): Eukaryota > Viridiplantae > Streptophyta > Pinopsida > Pinales > Pinaceae > Pinus > Pinus taeda. Next base: position 98,287 of record APFE031099297.1, read on the forward strand.
AAGGAGGTTTGTCTTGGACTTGGAGGGGTCTTTGTCAAGGGTCATAGGTATTGGAATTCACCATCTGAACATTCTATAAGAAGAGAAGAATTCTTGTGGGTTTTCCTCTCAAGAGCAGAGGTTTTGGCCCTGGCTAGCAACTTAATTTTGTATCCTCTTGTCTCATTGTTATTCATTGCTTGGTAGCTATTTGATGGTTAAATAACACTATAATAATCAAGTAAAGAAGAGCTAACTACGAGTACATCAAGTTAAGTAATCACAAGCAGTTATCAAAGTAAGATAAATCACCTAATCTAGTTGCCCCCTAGATTTATCAACATGGTATTAGAGCTAAGGTGAATACAACAAGAAGAAGAGGCAACATGAAGATCATCCATTGAAGAAGTACATATAAAGGGCCGAGCACATTAAGAAGCATCAAGAGCATTAAGCATCAAGGAGGAGTACACATCACAAGGACAAGGATCACATTATCACAAGAAGAATACCTCAAAGAGCCCTACCTCCATTCAAAGAAGGATCCTACACTTGAAGTCTCCACACTTTACATATCTACATCCACAGGAAGCAAGAAGAAGCATTTCCATGATCATCAAGGTGATCTCCCTCACATTGAAGTAAGGATCACATCTCTAGCATCCTTGAAGAAAATCATCAAAGAGACATCTTCAATTGTCAACATCAAAGGAGTAGTGGAAGCAATCATCATCAAGAAGGCATCTTTAATTATCAACATCATCAAGAAGACATCAAGTTGAAAATATCATCATCAAGAAGCATCTTCACTTGACAAGTAAGTATTTTATATTTTTATGTCTCAATCTACAAACCAAATGACTTCATTTTGCAAGGAGAACAATAAATTGGTTGGGACCTCAAACTACCTTACATGGAAGAAGAGAATTGATTTAAGTCTCGTGGAAAATGAAGTCATTGAATATGTAAAGGGCTCCATCACCAAACCATCTTAAGAGCAAGCTCAAGCACTGTCAAAGTATATGAAAGGAGAGATAAGGGCACAAAGAATCCTCATAGAGTCAAGTAAGGATCCTCTCATCCCTTATGTTGCAAAGTTGAAGACAATGAAGGAAATCTATGACAAATTGGTGGAGCTATTTTCTGTAAACACTACAAGAGAGATCATATCATTAAGAACCAGACTATACAAGATGAAAATTTCAAGGGAGAAAGGGATAACTTCATATTTCATTAAGGTATCACAGATTAAAGATCAATTACAAGAACTTGGAAAAATAATGTCTGATTGAGAGATGACCACCATTGTGCTCAATGCACTACCAATTGTTGAAAATGCAACAAGAAAATCCTAATTTAATTTTATCGTTGAATTAAATTAGGAATAAAATTGTAATTCCACATTTCATGACAACTTTTAATAGTTAATTTGACTTAGTTGGCTCAGTTAATTCGAGTTGAGGGTCTAACTTGAGTCATGTAGAGTGTCTCCTATTTTATAGGAGCCTTGTTTGAGTTTATTTTGAGTGTAATTAATTAATTTAGTTTAACTGAGTTAAAGTCAGTTAAACTAGTTCAAATTGTTGGAGGAATTAGTGGAAGGTCTAGGAGTGGGGTGTTGCCTACAGTGATCAACCAGTTAACTGATGATTCACTCATAAATAACTCATGCATGTCAGATCTGAGAGTTACTCAGTTGAGATTAGAGTTTAGGGACCTATCAATTGTATAATCATCCGAATTGTATAGGTGGTGCATGCAGTCAGAGAAAGGCCTATGATAGATTGTGCAATTCCTTTGAGGATTTTTCCTAACCAATAGGGGGCTAATTTCCAAGGAAACAACACAAGGAAATAGGGACTTGGGCAAGCAAAAAATTTGTCAATTATTAGCTTGGGCTTGTCTAGGAAGCAATGAGACAGATAAAGATAGTGTAGAGGTTGCTCAGGCTTGAGCAAAGCATTGTAATCTTCTCATATTTTCTAACTAATGCAATCTACAGATAGTAGGGGTTTTTAGCTGTGGCTTTCCCCAGGAAATCATTGTGTAATATGTTGATTGAATTTTTTCTCTTGTATGCTTCGTGATTTTTGATGAATTAATTGTTTCTGCTGATGAGTAGAGTAGATTCAAATCTTTTGTTCTAGAAAATTACATAAGAGGTTTGAATCTACAAGGAATTTCTACATGGTATCCGAGCATAAATCACTCTAGAAGAGAAGAATACGAGTTTGTCTTTTGCAGGTGAAATTAAATTTGTAGTATCATACTTCAGAGCTAGCAGGATGTCGTTCTATGAATTGAGACTTGAATATGCCCTTGAGGGTAGTTCGAACTATATTGCTTGGAAGGACAAGATGGAGGTAGTGTTGGAAGACAACGAGTTTAAGGAATTCATAAACAAAGATATTCCTAAGCCTCTAGCAGCTGATGCTCAAGATTTGGCAGAGTGGAAAAAATGTGTCGCAAATGCGAGAAGGATTATCCTACAAGGAGTTCGAGATCGATTGTCTCGAACCTCCACGGTAAGGAGACTCCATATGCAATGTGAAAGGCCTTGAAAGACTTGTTTCAAAACAACAGTGACCACAAGAAGCTGACACTGAAGGACAAGCTCAACAAAATCAACATGGAGAGGGGTGACACAATACCAAAGTACTCGAGCAAGTTCACCCAATGTCGGGATGAGCTTGGAACTGTCGGTGCTATAGTTGCTGAAGACGATATGGTCAGCCTAGCACTTCTAAGCCTTCCCAAGAGTTGGCACAACTACCAGGACTCAGTAAATGGGAGGGAGAAGCTACCCGTGTGGGAGTGTTTATGGTCCGACCTGGTGCAAGACGAGATTCGACGGAAACACCAGAGATAAATCCTTATCCAAGCATGATGATGATAAGAACTGTGCCTTAGCTGGAAAGGCAAAGAAAGGGAAAGGGAAGTCATACCATTCCAAATCAGATTCCAGTAAGGGTGGCAAGAAGAAGGACATGTCAAAGATTAAATGTTTTCACTTTCACGAGCTAGGACACTATGCCACGAAGTGTCCGCACAAGAAGGCCGACAAGAAGCCCTCAAGAGGAGTGGCAGGTGAAGCTCTTGCTTCACAATTCGAGCTGGATTTCACCCTCATCGCTTGCATGGTGACATCGGTGATGGGTAGTGTCTGGTATCTGGATAGTGGAGCCTTATTCCATATGATCGACAACAAATAATTCTTCGATGACTTGGAGGAGAAGGACCTCCAGATGCACATCGTAATGGGAGATGATGAGAGGTATAGCACGACTGGCATCGATATTGTTACCTTTCAGAGGGAGTGTGGTTCTCCTCTCACATTAAAAGATGTCATGTACGTACACCCTTTGCATGTGTCTCTCTACTCTAGTGTACCTTTGGGAAGTCCTGTAGAAATTTTTTGCATGATCTTCAAAGCTCTGTGGTGCAAGTGACCCAATCTTCTATGCCGCAACTCATCGATGTCTCAGCTCTGCACCTTCTCTTCTTTTGTACTCAAAGCAGCACATTCTTCTACATCCAATTTGTAGAGTTTCTTCACCCAAACCCAGATCCGCTTCACTTGTCCTAAGGCTATGTGACAAAGGAAAGTATTTCCTTTGCTAAATATCACATCGTAGCCATGATCCTCCAACATGGTAACTGAAACCAAATTCTTCTTCAAACCATGACATTCAAGAAATTTTGTGCATCAGAAGGCATTCAACGGGAGTTAATAGCACCCCATAACCCACAGTAGAATGGGGTGGCTGAAACAGAGAACAAAAGTATTGTGGGAGCTGCACGAATGATGTTACATGATCAAGGCCTATCGTTGCACTTGTGGGTCGAAGCATGCACCACAATTGTATATGTGCAGAATAGGAGTCCTCATCAGATTCTCGGGATGAGTAGACCAAAAGAAGTTTTTTCAGGTAAGAAACCAGATGTAGCATACTTCAGGGTCTTTAGTTCATCAATACACTGTCATGTTACCAAGGATGCAAGGAAAAAGCTAGAACCAACAACTGTGTTGGGCATATTTGTGGGGTACACTGATACACTTCACAACTATCGGGCATACCTTCCATCTCACAAGATGACAACGGTTCGTAGAGATGTGAAGTTCGATAAAGAGAAGGCCATGAGATGATCCCTTGAGAGGGAGCTTCAGTTGCATGGTGAAGATGAGTTTTTAGCTCCAAAGGAGGAACCTCAAGATGATGTGGAGTAGCCACATGCAAAGGAGCAGAGAGTGGAAGCACCCACTCATGCAGATACTTCCAGAGATGGAAGGAAGCACACTAGAGAGGCTGACAAATTGATGCATGATGCTAGAGAGAATGTGGGAGCACCCACATCACAACGCAGGCAAAGGAGGTCACCAGAGCTCTACACTGGCTACATGTCTCTAATGAGTGAGAGTGTAGAGATTGAGCCATCTTCATTTGAGGAAGTAGTGTAAAAACCAGTATGGGTTGATGCCATGGTTGAGGAGTATGACTCCATTATCAGAAACTGTGTCTGGAAAGTGGTCCCAAGACCAACAGACAAGTCAGTGGTGAGTTCTAGATGGCTTTACAAGATAAAGCAAGCAGCAGATGGGAGTGTGGAGAAACACAAGGCCATATTTGTGGCCAGAGGGTTCTCTCAGGTGGAGGGAATTGATTATGAGGAGACCTTTGCTCCGGTAGCAAGGTACTCTTCAATAAGATCTATTCTAGCACTTTCAGCGCAGATGGGATGGAAGATACATCAAATGGATGTGAAGACAACATTCCTCAACAACGTGACTGAGGAAGAGGTGTACATTGAGCAGCCAGAAGGATTTGAGACCTTCAATAGAGAGTCGCATGTGTGCAGACTCAAGCAAGCACTGTATGTATTGAAAAAATCATCCTGTGCTTGGTACACCATGGTTGACAACTATTTCACCAGGTTGGGCTTCACCAAAAGTGAAGCAGATGCGAACCTTTACCATATTGTGGTTGAAGGTAAATTGTTGATTATAGTATTATATGTCGGTGATTTAATTCTAATAGGTGATGAGAAGTTGGTAAAATCTTGCAAAGAGGATCTTACCAGAGAATTCAAGATGAAGGACTTGGGGCTCATGCATTATTTCCTTGGTATGGAAGTATGGCGAGGAGATGAGGAACCTATGCCAACGAGATACTGAAGAAGTTCCACATGGAGAGCAACAAACCCATGGAGACTCATCTAGCAGGAAATTTGAGGAAGGAAGATGTTACTTCAGGTGAAGTAGTGGAGGCTACTATTTACAGATAGCTTGTGGGTTCACTTATGTATTTGGTGAACACATGACTGGACATATGTTTTGCAGTTAACCAACTTAGTAAAGCAATGGCTAAGCCAACCAAACTCTGTTGGAAGGTAGCTAAACATGTGTTGAGATACCTCAGAGGCACCACCCAGTTTGGTCTTTGGTACAAACAGACAAAGGGAGTGAAGCTGCAAGGCTTCATAGATGCAAATTGGCCAGGGAGTCCATCCGACAGAAAGAGCACATTAGGGGGAATCTTCAGTATTGGGCCAACAACAGTGTCTTGGTACAATAGGAAGCGGAGATCAGTTACACTTAATTCAGTAGAGGCAGAGTACATGGTTGTTAGTCAAACAACTTGTGAAGCTATCTAGATGAGGAAGATTCTTGTTGGGTTATTTGGTCAACAGATGGATCATACAGTGATTTACTGTGATAATCAGAGTTGTATCAAACTCTTTGAGAATCCAGTTTTTCATGATTCGTCCAAGCATAGTGACATCCGATATCACTATCTACGAGATTGTGTGTAGAGGAGAATCATGTTGCTAGAGTACATTCCTATAGAGGAACATGATGCAAATATTTTGATAAATACATTGTCAAGATGAAATTTCAAGTTTCATAGAGGCAAGATTGGGGTAGCAGATAATCCCTTTTTTGTTGAGAGGGAGTGTTGAAAATGCAACAAGAAAATCCTAATTTAATTTTGTCCTTGAATTAAATTAGGAATAAAATTGTAATTCCACATCTCATGACAACTTGTATTAGTTAACTAAGTTAATTTGATTTAGTTGGCTCAGTTAATCCGTATTGAGGGTCTAACTTGAGTCATGTAGTGTGTCTTCTACTTTATAGGAGCCCTGGTTGAGTTTATTTTGAGTTGTAATTAATTAATTCAGTTTCACTAAGTTAAAGTCAGTTAAACTAGTTCCAACTGTTAGAGGAACTAGTGGGAGGTATAGGGGTGAGGTGCTGCTTGCAGTGATCAATCAGTTAACTGCTGAGTCACCCATAAATAACTCATGCATGTTAGATATGAGAGTTACCTAGTTGAGATTGGAGTTTAGGGACAATGTACTATCAGTTGTATAATCACCTGAATTGTACAGGTGGTGCACGCAGTCAGAGGAATGCGTATGATGGATTGTGCAATTCCTTTGAGGAATCTCCCTAATTAACAGAAGGCTAATCCCCAAGGAAGCAACACAAGGAAATAGGGACTTGGGCAAGCAAAAAATTGGTTAAGTATTGGCCCGGGCTTGTCTAAGAAGCAATGAGACAAATAGAGATAGTGCAGAGATTGCTTAGGGTTGAGCAAAGCATTGTAATCTCTCATATTTTCTGACTAATGCAATATATAGATACTAGGGGTTTTTAGCTGTGGCTTTCCCTGAGAAATCATTGTGTAATGTGTTGATTGAATTCTTTCTCTTGTATGCTTCATGATTTCTCGATGAATTAATTGTTTTCGTTGATGAGTAGAGTAGATTCAAGTCTTTTTGTTTTAGAAAATTACATAAGCAGTTTGAATCTACAAGGAATTTCTACACTGATGAATGGGGAAATTTTGTGTCAAGCATCTATGGAAAGAAGGAAACCACTCCATTTAGCGATTTGTGGTCATTATGCAAGATTGAAGAATCTAGATTGGAGGCGAAGAACGATGTTGGCTCAAATGAAAAAGTTCAAGCATATGCAACATCAACAAGGAAGAAAGGAACATTTAGAAAGTCTCAAAAGAAGTTTCATAAGAAGATTGATATGTCAAAAATCCAATGCTATGAATGTAATGAGTATGGGCATTTCAAAAGGAATGGTCCTAAACTTAAGAAGGACAACAAGAAGAGAAAAGAGAAAAATGAAGCGCATGTCACCGAAGAAGTAGAAGAAGAACCTGAAAAGAATAAGTCAAAGGAGGAAGTGATAGACCTCCACTATTAGAAGGTCTCTCACACATTTTCATGTACATAGAAGTTGGCAAGTAAATGTAGGTAACATAAAGTATAATAGGTGCATTAGAGCCAAGATAGACATGACATCATCATAGAAGCATGGAAGGATAGCTGGAGTAGAAGTCTACATGGTTGAAGTAGTCATCGTGACAGAAAGGAAGTAACTCATGGAATCTCTATTGGAAGCATATAAGGACAACCGAAGTAGCAGTGTACATGGTTGGAGAAAGTCATCTAGCAAGAAAAAAATTATCATACATCATTGTAATTAGGAAGAAGCATTTGCAAGAATGAGGATCATCAAGTTCCTCCATTGGAATCTTCGTTAGAAGGTTCACGACTACTTAGAAGAAGCAAGTGCCTCACTGATAGTCTACTTTCCACCTCGTGTGGGATCCATTGTCTAGAAAGATGATGGTATGGTGACAAAGGAGTGCAACATGTCAAGTTAGGTTGAAGTACTTTCTTATTCAAGCAAGGAAAGGGAGCTGCTAACAGGAAGTTTAAGATGACCAAGAGAAGGAAGAGGTATGTATATTTACATATAAGATAAAGTCATGTCATCATATAGTTGTAGATAGTATGGGTTAAAATGCTCTATCTCATGAGCATGATGAAAGAAGAAGATACTCTTCCATTAGAATGATGCATAAAGGCATGTAGTTAATTTGCCTAGAACTCTTCTACATATCGACAAGATGAAATCAACATAATATGACCTCATGAAGAATATGAGGTGGTTGGAAACTATGGTTCCCACGATGAAGGAACTATGTATAAACAATCCTGAGGTAGCAATATGTGAAGAAAGGTGAAAGAAGAGTTCGTGAGAAGATGCATCCATTGTCACATAAAGATAGTCATCAACATTTGGTAACTAAAAGGATTAACTATGACATCTCCATGAAGAAGGTATGAAGACCTTGATATATGTATATATATATATATATATATATATATATATATATATATATATGTTGGAGAAGGAGAACCTTAGTAATGTATGTCTTAGAGATGGATTCATACAATATACGAAAGGATGTTGATGTTACAAGAAGCATATGTCATGACGAAAGACCATCATAAAAAGGTAACTTCGATTTAATGTTCATTTTTATTTTTGAAATCATTTGGTTGGCTTGAAATAGAGCTACCGGAAGAAGGTTGTTGAAGTCACCTACAACTAGCACTCATAAGATTGGATGGAAGATCCTAAAAGTATGATGACTTAGAAGAGTTAGTTGTATGGAGGAAAGCCAAATGTGGACTAAAGATCACTTTCGGATGAAGAGAAGGATGACATTTTCAACATGATGCTTCGTTAAAGGGAAGTGATGAAGAAGATGGTCGATGCCCTACGAAGAAGAAGGCTCCATAATGAAGAAGTTGAAGTTTCATGACATGATGCGAAAAGAAGGAGCCCTACAGGCCGCTGATAGTACCATGATATCCACCAAAGAGAGTTGTTATTGGTAACAAGTCTGTGGTTTAGAGGGAGCTTGGACAAGTCTAAGAGGGAGCTTGGGTATATTCCTTTATAGGAATGAGTAGATCCTCCCTAGTCGAGAGGGAGAGGTAAACACATCATTCTTATCTTCATTTTGAAGAAAGAATGGAAGATTGGGTAAGCATTTGAGATTGATTCCGATACTGTTTGAGGATGAGGTAGGGCATCCAATAGGTAAGAGTAGTCGAAGAGGAAATTCCATGAGGATGTGTTAATCCAAGATGGAAATGGTCCTAAAAGGACATACCTTGTGAACATCCAGATGGGGTATGTGCCTTGAGAGACAATGATGAAGGTGTTTATAAATCATTGTCTCCCCAACATTGTGCTCTATTCTTGTGGAGAGATAGAGATGTTAGTCAAGGCCTTGCTATATGTCAATGTTAATTGATATGATGAGATGCATTGATATACGCTGAATAAATAACTTATGAGATGGCTTACCAATCTGACTCTTCTTATGAGAATTCTTCAATATGAGAATGTCCAAGTACCTTATATGGATTATGAATACCTCCCTGGTTAAGAGGGAGTGTTGAAATGTGTAACTAGGTTCGGTCTTCATAATGTCTAATGTAATCATGATTTTATGTATTTGATGAAAAGAGAAAAATATATTTTGTTATTATTAACTTGTGGCATGGGTTTCATGCTCAAGATTATTTTATATGTCAAGCACCCATTGAGTGCTTCGAGGTTTTATCATTGAGTCAAAGAAGTCAATTGTGTCATTGTAATATGTATAAGACCCATTTAGGCGTCATGTATCAAGTCAATGAAATTTTATGTAAGTTAAAAGTGTCATAAAAGACCCTGACCTTGTCAACGTGCAGTCAACATGTCGACATATTAGGGATCCCTAAAAAGCCTATATATAAGATGGAAGTTGATCACAATTGAGGACATGGATTTAGCTCACAAGAAGTTCGTACAAGACACAAAAAGCACAAGAAGAACCAACGAAGGAAGAGGAGAAAGAGAAGAGGAAGAAAAAAACTGTTTTTAGGGCTACTTTACCTCACATGTGCGAAATTATTAAGGCATCTTTGAATGCAGTAAGATTGAGTTGCAACGCTGTTAAGAAGTCAAGATTTGGTGTCAAGAAGACCTACATTACAAGCCGAGTTATCTAGAAAGAGGAGGCACATCAAGCGAAGAGAGGAGACGGTCATTTCAACATTAATTCTACCCACACATGCGGAACCACAGAGATTGCAGGCAAGCTGAAAGTTGCAGACCTGCAATAGAACCTGAGATTTTTGGAAGAGAAGTTGAAACCTCATAATGAAGCAAGTTTGACTGGCATTGACTTTGTGATGGAAAGCTCATCAAAAGGAGGTTTGACTTGGACTTGGAGGGGTCTTTGTCAAGGGGCATAGGTCTTGGAATTCGTCATCGAAACATTCTATAAGAAGAGAAGAATTCTTATGGGTTTGCCTCTCAAGAGGAGAGGTTTTGGCCCTTGCTAGCAACCTACATTTGGCGTCCTCTTGTCTTATTGTTATTCATTGTTTGATGATTAAAGAACACTATAATAATCAAGTAAAGAAGAGATAACTACAAGTACATCAAGTTAAGTAATCACAAGCAATTATCAAAATAAGAGAAATCACCTAATCTGGTTGCCCCCTAGATTTATCAAAGTGTAAGGTGGTGGAAGAAAGTTCCATCAATATTCAATGATTGAATGAGATGCTTAGAGTGCTTTGTAATGAGCAAATTGGTTAGGCATGAGAGAAAATGGGTTTTCCTTAGTGGCCTCATAACTGGACTTGAGTGTGGCATTTGCATTTGATTTGTATGGTTGAGTGGAAAATAACTCATACGTAGTAAGTGTCTTGGACTATCTTATGTTAAAAAACAAATGTTTATTTTTTTCTATAAATCTACAATTGGGTGTGGCATTTGGATTTGATTTGTATGGTTGAGTGGAAAATTGCTTGTACGTAATGAATGTCTTGGACTATCGCTGGTTAAAAAACAAGTGTTTTATTTTTTTCTATAAATCTACAATTGAATGTTATTTATTACTATGGAAATATATGTATTTGCATGCTTTGTCTGTTACGATAAACCCTAAAAATGGGTACATGGCTACCTTGAAATATATTAGTCCATGCTTGTATATTTTGTTGATTTTAATTATTGCACCCTTGCATGCATTTGTAATTTTGTTCCTCCATGGGAGACCTTTGTTGGGATTGTGGAGAATTGGTTTCTTGACGACCAAAAGTTTAATGTCATGTTTAGTGGCTCCTCATCCCGTTCCCGAGAGCATTGGGAAGGGACACAATTTTGTGGTATTAAAGTTCAACTTCAATGTTGTGCCAATTGGACATTCTATGAGAAGGTCACAATATGCTTCATAGTTGTTTGTGGTCATTAACGATATTTGGGAATTTGGAAGGTTGCATAACAGATTTGGGTATGTTCAATTCCAACCTTGTATGAGTGAATCCACCCATCATCTTAATTTCCAAGAATGCGATGGTGATAAACAAGACTAACTAGTGGGTAACTCTTTGGTTTAAAGAGAAAACAACAAATGCATTAAAAGGAGATCAATCATAGAGAACATTCACAACATTTTAATGTTCCCATGCCAAGCTAATGAGAGTTATTTTGTCCCACCCAACTAGTGATTACCCCCATAAAGAATAGATTAATAGCCCAAGACCTCTTGTGGCATTTTGGAATGGGTTTGAGTGGAGGGATTCTACTTTTCCCAAATGGTTGAGGCTTCATCTATTGACAGAGATCAATGCTCCACATCTCTTATGACACTTTTCAACTATATGCAAGGGGATGTACCTATTTTGTTGTGAATGATTGAGATTTTTTTGCTTAAGGTTTGTCGTTTTATTACCGAAAGAGAGCATTATAAAGGATGATTCTCTGTAATATGGGCCTACCTGCAGGGAAACCAACGCAGTAGCACAAATTGAGAAGCTTTAAATTACATATGTCTTGAATAACATATATCTTACTTGATCAGTTCAATAGACAAAAATAAAAAATTGCCTGAATCCACATGGAATTCCGAGAGTTGGAATTCCAGAGTTTACAAGCATAAGGACTCCACTTTATAGAGCAATCCAGACAAAACCAGAACAAAAAGAGACTACCCATAATCATCTAAGACATGAAGTAGGACTGCTACGGAACTTGGAAGTTACACACATAGCGCAATAGAGGATGAACAATGCTAAGAAGCCACAGTGGAAGAGCATGAGCAACCATAGCCCACGAACCACGAACCGTATTTTCCCACGAACCACAAATCACATTTTCCCACCAACCAGAGCCCATAAGCCAACGCCCACCAAACAGAGACTTTGAGCACCAACTTGAGCCTACGATCACCATGAAGCCCACAGTCGGCGGGGAGCAGAGAAAATCCAAATTGGGAGGATGGAGTTTTTGGAGGGTCCATAGAAAGGGAAGCAGGAGCACTATTGATGAACCTTGAGCAGAGACAACCCACAAGCCTTCGACCCTTGAGGTGATCACAGCTAATGTTATGGAGCCAAAGTTCGAATTATAAGTGTGGAACCACAAAAGACCAACTAGAGAACTAGATTGACTCTGAATCTCAGTCAAAATAGCCTACGGACCATGAGGAAACAAAGAACCCTTCGTGAAGGCCGAAACATGAAGGTGGAACTTAGAGGCAAAGCTGAGACCCCAAAGCCACCATGCAAACAGGGGGGGATGAAGGTACGGTGACCCTCCAACGCTAAGAAAATCAGTGCACACCAAGATACGGGCCAACCAACGAATGTGTAGAGACAATTGGAATTGTAGACATGGCAGCTATGAGTAGACAAGATGGAAGCACCGAGCATTGTTGTCATCAACAATAGTTCTGTAGGATTACTCACCAGGGGCGGAGATGAAGAAGGATGCCAACAAGCCATGATGCCACCTCCAACCAAAGCCGAGGTAAGCCTCTCCATGCAATAATGAAATGAAATGATGAACCAACGAGTCGAGTAAGTAATGACATACTATTAACTAATCCTTCGGGATTGTTATTGTATAATATGAAATTAGTTTTACATTTCGGTTTTATGGTTAATAAGTTACCGAAACACAACTGTCTTGTACCTAGATTACACATGTATAAAGAAGTAATTTTATCATTAATTAAATGCTCTTTCATTGTAGAGTTTATTTGGGCTTGTACAGTGGTATCAGAGGCTCAGTTTAGTTGTTTCTAAACTCGATGTATTTGAAGTCTATGGCATAAAGGAGATGCAAAGCGTGAATATTGTGAAGATAGAGTGTAGCAGAAGGTTAATCTAGTGGATAAATACAGTGGGATGCCCAAACTATTGAACCTTTGTAAGTTTTATATCTTTCAGTGATAATGTAAGACGATTGGAGAAATTCAGTGGCATAATTTTTTTTTAACATATTCTTGGAAGTTAAAATACATGTTGGAGTTTTGAGTGCTTGTTGTTCTCAATAAAAATTGCCAAGACTAAGTCGAATGCCAATAATTGTTGGATTGTTTTTTAAAAGTCTCAGTTCCATGCATCCAAGGGCCGCTTGTTGTTTTAATTTTGGGAGGCTTTATTTGCATGCGCTGCATCAAACAGAAGTTTACTTACAATAAAATTTCTGAAAAATAGTATTTGCATTTACTGCAGTAAACAAGAGTTTAATCACAGTATTTGCATTTACCACAGTAAACATGAGTTTAATGACAATAAAATTTATGAAGGATAATAAGATACATTTACTGCAAACCGAAGATGTCTGAATGATACAAAGTTTTTTACTGAAAGATTGGATATATATATATATATATATATTATATATATATATATTATATTATATTAATCTGGTTTGAATTGAATTTATTATTGAAGAGTGGTCAATTTTCTGGCTAACAAGATTTGAACCTAACTCTTTGCTAGGCTATTTTTGAAACTTACCATTAACCACAAAGCCAACTTTGTTTGAAACAAGAGGAGAAACAAATTTATATCTTTTCAGAAGTATCACATATATTTTGAATTTGAAAGGATTTGAAGAATATCTGGTTGCATAACAATTATGACTTCAATAGTTTCCATAGTTGGAGTTGTTCTTAATGGAAAGGAAAATTATCAAGAGTGGTTTAGAAAACTTAAAAGTGCCCTTGTTTTTAACGATTTGTGGGAAGTTTGTCAAGACAAGAATGATAGTGATGGAAAATAAATTGCACTAGAGCCATCTGATAATGAGAAGCAACATGCAATTTGGGAGACAAAAGAAAACAAGGCATATGCATTAATAATTGCATCGGTGACAAAAGAGATAAGAAAATATATCGTTTCTTGTGGTACTGCATTCGAAGCATTAAAGAAGTTGAAAGAATTGTATGATTCGCACTCAGAACTCGAAATTATTCAGTTATTGTTAAAGTTGTTTAATTTGGAGATGAAGGATAATGATTCTTTGAAGAGTGCCTTTGAAATAAAAGCCATTTTTCATAATATAGAAGCAATTGGAATTAAATTAGATTTAGAGCTTACAATTTTTTTATAATTCATTCACCCTATCTATTCAAACTATTTGGAACCGCTCCAAGCTAGTGGGAAGTTAAAAGACATTACATTTGATAAACTAGTAAGCAAGATAGGAGAAAAAACCTTTGGGAAGAAAGAGGCTCCACCTAACTCTAATGTAGAAACTTTGTGCTTTGTACAAAAGGATCAGAAGTCTCATGCTGAAACTTCTAAAGGTGATAAAAGTAGTAGAGGTCGTGGAAGGAGAAATTAGAGGCAGGGGGGGTAAAAATAATCAGGGAGACAGACAACAAAATGATAGACAACAAAGGAATTTTAATGATAGACCCGCTATCAAATGTTTTAGATGTGGTAAAATTGGTCATACTGCTACTAACGGTAAAATCCCTTGGGAGAAAGTCAGCGAAAGGAGAGAACAGTTAAATGAAAAGAAAGGTCAACCACCACCAAATAAGGGAAAATCATCAGAGTCTTCACATTACATTGTTGCTCACTATAATTTTAATATAAATGATGTTTTCAACACTACATTTTCTTCATGGCGAGATAGCTAGATTTTGGATTCAAGAGCAACTTGTCATATGATATTTAGGCGAGATTTTTTTGAAACATTCAGTGATGATATTGATGGTGTTATTTACTTTACTTTCAAGTCTCCAATTAAACCATCTGGCATTGGGTCTATCCGTTTGAAGATATCGAATCTTGCAGATTATGTTCTACAGGATGTACTTTATATTCCACACTTTCAACAAAATTTTATGTCTCTTATCCATATTCTACAACAGGGGCATTCTATTCATATATTTGATGGCACCATCGAGATAAGAAGAGCATCTGATCATGCAGTTATTATGACCGGTGTAGAAGAAGGTACGCTTTTAAAGTTAAATGGTACTGCTAATTCTTGTGAAAATTTTACTTTTTTGGCGCATCAAAGTGACATCCTGTCTCCTAGCTTGTTGTGGCATGCTTGATTTGGTCACATCAATTATGGCAACATCAAAATTATGAAAAACAAAGGTATTAAAAGTCTTTTGACGGTTCTAAGAAAGATTACACTTTGTGATGCTTGTATTTTGGGAAAACATTGTAAACAACCTTTTTATAATTCTTCTTTTAGAGCTTCACGAAAATTAGGTCTTATACATTCATATTTATGTGGACCTATGCCTATTGCAACTGCCAATGGAAATAAATATGTGCTGACATTTATTGATGATTACTCAAGAATGTGTTGGGTGTATTTGTTGAAGAATAAGTCACAAGTGTTTGAAGTTTTTAAAACTTTTCATCTGATGATTAAAAATGAAACTCAACAGAATATAGGAATTCTCAGAACTGATAATGGTGGTGAGTATACTTCTCATGTTTTCGAACAATATTTGAAGGACAGTGGAATCAAACATCAGACTACCATACATTATAATCCACAACATAATGACATTGCAGAACGTATGAATAGAACTTTGCTTAATATGGTTAGATTTATGATGTTCTTTAAGAATGTTAAGTTGATGTTTTGGGGAGAAGCAATGCTTTATGCAACTTATATTTGCAACCGTTTTACTTCTTCTGTCATCAATAATAAATCTCCTAATGAAATGTGGTATATTAATCATCTTCCTGCTGTTCAACATTTTAGAGTATTTGGTTCTCTATGCTATGCATTAATTCCTAAACATTAGCACAAGAAGTTGGGTGCTAGGAGTCACAAATGTATTTTCTTGGGATATTCTGCTACTTTACAAGAAGTTCATTCTTTCCAGAGATGTTATTTTCCCTGAATAAGATAAAAGTAATTCCACTGTTGATAAGAAACTGGCTCATTTGGAGAAATTTGCATCTAAGAAGTTCTATTTTGAATCTAATATTCCACACACTGAAGGGGGGGTTCCCATTATGGATCAGCATGTAGTTCTTCCATCTTTGACTCATGAGAATGATAGTGCTGAAGAAAATTTGGATGATAGTAATGTTTCCGCAGGACTAGAAATTGTTCTTGAAGAGCCTGTTCTTGAGCCTGCTTTTCAAGATGAGCAACCATCACAACCACTTCAACAACCTTTACGAAGATCTACATGTGCTCGAAAAGTTCCAGGAAAGTATGATTATTTTGAAATAGGAATGTTTTCTAAAGGTGATTCAGGTAATGTTTCTCATGACTGTGAATTCAATCATTGTACAATTATCGAACCTAATTGTTTTGAATAAGCTATTAATTGTGATGAATGGAAGGATGCAATGCAAAATGAATATGATGCACTTATTAAGAATGGAACTTGGAAGTTAGTGGATCCTCCTACAGGTGTCAAACCCATTGGTTGCAAATGGGTGTATAATATCAAATACAAAGCAGATGGTTCGCTTGATAAATACAAGGCAGGACTTGTAGCAAAAGGTTACGCTTAGAAGGAAGGTTTTGACTACACAAAGACATTTGCTCCTACAACAAAATGGGGCACGATTATAATTTTGTTTTCTCTTGCAGCTCATAATAGCTGGAAGATACAACATATGGATGTTAAAACAACTTTTTTGAATGGTGATTTGAAGGAGGATGTTTATATGTTTCAGCCTGAAGGTTTTTCTGTTAAAGGCAATGAGAAAAATGTGTTCAAATTGGTTAAGGCTTTGTATGGACTGAAACAAACATCTCGTGCATGGTATGAAAAGTTAACTGAACACCTTCTCAAATTGAATTATAAGTTATTTGATTTGGATGATGCAACTCTTTTTGTTAAGAAAATTGGAAAGTCAGTTGTATATTTGGTTGTGTATGTAGATTATTTGATGATCACAGGAAACAATGATGACTATATAGCGTTCGTTAAAAGAGAATTATTGAAAGTTTTTGACATGACCGATTTGGGTTTATTACATTATTATTTAGGGATTAAATTTGATCAGAAACCCAAATATATTTTCATTTCTCATAAAAGTATATTGGATAGCTATTAAACAGATTTGGGAGGCAGGATTGCAATCTTGTTGCTACTCCTATGGAGTAGAATTTGAAGCTTACTTCCACTGAAGGAAGTATGTTTGAAGATCCAACAAAGTACAGTGAACTTGTTGGAAGTTTGAATTTTCTAACTACTACTCGACTTGACATAACTTTTGTTGTAGGGATACTTTCCAAGTTCATGCATAAGCCATGTGAAGGTCATTAGAACGCAGCAAAGCGAGTGCTCAAGTATTTGAAAGGAACTCGAACATATGGCATCAAATATTCCAAAGTTGCAGATTTCCATTTCACCAGCTATTCAGATTCAGATTTTGATGGAGACAAGGAGAATGGAATCTCTACTTCTAGTTATTTGATGAGTTTTTGATCAACATCCATCAGTTGGAGATCACGCAAACAATATGTTCCAGATGATTCTACCATCGAAGCCGAATATGCTGCAACAACTCAAGCTACAAAGGAAATCATTTGGCTTCGCAAAATACTTGAAGACTTGCAGGAGAAACAAAAAGCTTCAACTCCACTATTCGTCGACAACTCTTCTGCAATCCAGTTGGCTAAGAATTCCAAGTTTCATGATCGAAGCAAGCATATTAACACCAAATATCACTTGATTCGACATTATGTAGAGGCCAAAGTTATTCATATGACACATTGTCCTACTTCAGAGAAGATCACATACATATTTACAAAGCCACTAGGACGTGAAAAGTTTGAAAAGTTCATAATGTTACTCGACATGTCAGATGTCCCTTCAAATTAAGGGGGGAATGTTAACTAATCCTTCGCGATTGTTATTGTATAATATGAAATTAGTTTTACATTTTGTTTTTACAGTTAATAAGTTACTGAGACACAACTGTCTCATACTTAGATTGCACATGTATAAATAAGTAATTTTATCATTAATGCGATGCTCTTTCATTGTGGAGTTTATTTGGGCTTGTACATGTACGCCAACCAAGGCCAAGTTAATTCAACCATCACATGAGAATTTTGGTGGGCTCCAGTATTGCAACAATAACGCTACAACTCCTAGGACTCCCTTCTTTACTTTTATCAACCTGGTAGTTCGTAACAAACTTGGAAACGACGGTGCTATATGCACAAGTATTAGCTCTTGTCGCGGCTATCACTTGATCAACTGGCACAAGTCTGCTAGGAGCTTAAGCCAACTTCTATGAGCTCTTAAAAGAAGCTTTTAACTATGATGGATGAAATCTAACTCAGAAAGAAACTGAAAGCTGAAAGGAAATGCAAACCCTAGCAAAACCCTAGTCTTACCAGCTAACCCTACTGGTGCAAGAAAAGAGATGAAAGCGGTGGAAATGGATGCCATTGACTTTTAGAAAGGTAAAATGCAAGTGACTAAGCTACTTCTACAATAAAATCTGGAAAAAAACATCTTTTTGTATTTTTGAATAAGTTGTTAGAATTATTATGCATGTGCTTTAACTGTTTTTGACTGTGCAGAGGGTGATTGGCGAACGGAAATGCTTGCAGGAGGTTGGGTGTTAGGGTCCCACCCTAACCCCCTTATTTATGTAGTGGGATCATGTCATAATAAAGAGTCAATAAAGCCCATATTAATAATTGTAAATGGTTAACCCGCTATTAATGACGGGACCACAGTTAGTTGCAAATGGGCCATGGTATTAGATAGATGGTATTAATAAAACCCATGGTATTGATCCATGGTATTGCATGTATGAGTCATATATAAAGGATAGGGACTCCCTGCGAGGAGCATCGTGTCTTATTTTGTCATCGAGCTCTGCTCCATTGGAGGTTGCCCCCTCGAAGAGGCAAGTGAACATTTCTTTCTGAATAATAAAATACTTGCTCTTTTTACTCACTATTCTATGTTCTGGGTATATTTCTTTGCATATTTTGTATTTTGGTATCGTCTTGCAGGTTAAAGAGCATAACACTGCGAGTATGAGAAATATGTTGGTTGTGATGTCTTCCTAGGTGATGAAAAGAACACCATAATCATAGATTAAGCAAAAGTAAAGCTGAAGTTAATAGGCAGAAGGATTAGAACACTCAATGTCGTTTTGCATATTATAAGATTCGCAAAAAAATCTATTTTTTATAAGCAATATGGATGAGGTAGTTGTAAAAATAGTTTTTTTGAAAGATACCTACAAGATGATTGGAGGAGAATTAATATTGATGAGGGGTGTTCATATTGAAACTTTGTAAAAGCTATTAAGAAGTATTGTTATTGGTGAGTGCGATAGTTTTTTTATTCCTAAAGGTTGGGTAGGGGTCTTGTAGTATCTATAAAAGACAATACTCCGGGATCAAGGATTGGGACATGTTGGAGAGAAGGGCCTTCAAATATTACATGGTAGTGGTATGATAAGATATTATATCTAAATTGTCTTTTAATTTTGATTTCTATGAACATTTTGTATATGGGAATTAGAATAAGCCAATGTTTTCCTCTAGTGCTAAGAGGGGAAAAGGAAAATTAGGGCTTGTACAAAGTGATGTGCTTGGACCTATTTTGATCCTTTCACTAGGTATATATGTGTGCTACATATTGTATATACATGAATTCTCAAGGAATATGAATATATTTCCTCATGAAAAATCTACATTATCTAAGAACTTTAAAGAATTTAAGGCTCTTATTTTAAAGAATTTAAGGCTCTTATAGAAAATCAGATAAAGAAGAAGATTAAGGTGTTGGGGATATATAATGGTGGAGAGTTATGTAAGAGGTGTGGTATAGAACAAAAAAAATATTACTCCATACACACTCGAGTAAAAATGGAGTTGCTAAAAGGATGAACATGACATTGACAAAAAAGGTAAGCAGTATGCTCTGTGGTGTTGGATTAGGACATCAATTATTGTTAGAGGTAGTGGAGAGTGCATTTTATATATTTAATCAACCACCTTCATCAACTTTGGAGGATAATAATCAACATGAGGTATTTACCCTCTCTCTCACATCTCAATTTATTTGGTTGTGATGCATATGTACATGTTCCAAAGGAGAACATAAGAAAGTTGGGTAGCAAACCTGAAAGGTGATTGTTTATTTCATATAAACATCGTTTAAAAAGTTATAATCTTTCGAACCAAAAATAAAAGAAGTTTGTGTGTAGTTGAAATGTGTTATTTAGAGAAGTAAAGTATATCATGAAATAGGAATTCATTCTAAGGGAAAAGGAACTATAGAATATAGAGTTTGAATTGAAGGATGAAGGGTCATACTCTACATAGTAACAAGAATCAAAAGAAGAACAATACACACTTTTATTTTGAGGAGATCAATTCTTAAATTATGGCATCCATAGAGGTATACTACACTTACTTCCATTTAATTTTTTATTTATCTATTACTCATGATGATCCTGAAACTATGAAGGAGGAAGTTGATTTTGAGGATGGAAAACTATGGAAAAAAGCCATGGTTGAAGAAATGTAAATATTTAACAAGAACGAGGCTTTAGATATGGTGGAGTTTCTAGCTAGAAGAAAACCCATTGGAACCAAATGGGTGTTTAAAAAGAAGTTGAATGCATAAGTAAATGTGGAGAAATACAAATTTTGGATAGTAGAAAAATATTATTCCTAGGCATTGGGAATTGATTTGGGTGAGTTTTTTCCTCCTCTTTCCAAGTTATCTTCTATTATATTAGTTTTATCTATTATTGTTTCCTTTTACTCTGGGGTAAAATAAATGGATTTGAAGAAAACATTCCTACATGGGGATCTAGAAGAAAATTTGTACAAGAAGAAACTAGAAGGGTTTGAATCAAAAGGTAAGAAATGATTGTTATGCATGTTAAAAATGGCTTTATATCAATTATAAAAATACCCAAACATGTCGTATCAAATGTTTGATACATATATAAAATGGTTGCACTTCACAAGGAGGAAACTGAATTATTGTGTGTATTGTTAATTAGTTGGTAATTTTACTGTTTATTTGGTCTTATATGTGGATGATATGTTACTGGTTGGAAATGAAAGAGAAATCATCTCAGATGTGAATACCTAATTATCCTTCAAATCACCATGAGTTCTCTTGGTGTTGAAAACACAATTTTGGGCATGTAAATTAAAAGATATTGTATAAAGAGGAAACTCTAGTTAAATCAATGGACGTTTGTTGAGACAATATTGCAGAGGTTTAATATGTAGCATAGTAAACTAATGAGGGTTCCTATTTTTGTAGCTATAAAGTTATCTGCATAATAGTGTGCTAAGAAAAATGAATAGGAAGTGGACATGTCTTATGCTCCATATGCAAGTGTAGTAGGAAGTTTGATGTATGCAATGATTTGTACTAGAACAAACATTACACATCTAATGGGAGTATTTAGTAGGTTTATGTCAAAACGAGGGAAGGAGAATTGGAAAACAATAAATAAAGTTTTAAGGTATTTGTGTCACACTAGTATTTATGGTTTGTTATACCAAGACTACAATTACATAGAGTATTAGACTTACATCGCTTTGTCTATGGAGACTCGGCTAGAGATATATATCACATAATATTTATAAGTGGGTATGTATTCAACCTATTTGGAGGAGAAATATGTTTTATGAGTAATAGGTAGTCTATAATGGAAATTTCAAATACAAAAAATGAATATATGGCAGTCACATATAAAATCAATGAAGAATTTTGGTTATAGAGATTGTGTTTGGGCATGGGGTTAGTACATCAAGATATATGGATATATTGTGATGTCCAAAGAGAAACTTCATTGGAAATAACTTACTTATCATTTGAATACAAGGCATATAGATGTTTATTATCACTTTGTTAGGGGTATGATTGAATAAAAAGGGGTGTTGTTAGAAAAGGTGGACAATTTGAATAATGTTGCAAGTGCATTGGAAAATCCATGAGCAATAAAATGCTCTATTGGTGTAGAGAAACAATGGGAATTGTTGATTTGAATTGATGACTGTGTACTCATCTTAGCCCCCTATTTTCAAATAAAAAAACAAGTGGGGGAGTTTTGGGCATGTGTTATATTCCTTGCATAACTTATATTCAACACAAACAAAGGGGGGTTTAAGGTTAGTTTTTCCCATGGTTTTGTGCATGGTTTTATGCGTTATGGTTTGGACCATGATTTTGTATATTTGGTCAAAGGAACTATGATTATGTTCTAATATTAGGTTAATGGATTGGGTGTTTATGAATGCTTCGACATGTATTAGTAATGAAAATTCAATATGGCTTTCTTGGTTTTGAATTCTAGGAGAAAAATCTTTGTGTATATTTTATGTTATTTCCATTTCATAATTTCTATTTTTTAAGAATTCCAGTTTTATCCATACATAGTTAAAACCTTCATGGATAAACAAAGAAATTAAGAAGTTTTGACAATTTTTATTTGATAGAGTTAGGGGAACTACCTTAATCAATCAATATTTCTCCATTTTTCCTTTTCACATAACCTTCTATATTGAGGGTTTCTGGATTATTGATGTCATCTAATGCATGAAAAGATA
The DNA here is from genome assembly GCA_000404065.3 of Pinus taeda. NCBI lineage: Eukaryota > Viridiplantae > Streptophyta > Pinopsida > Pinales > Pinaceae > Pinus > Pinus taeda. The sequence continues at coordinate 120,977 of APFE031099297.1, forward strand.
TTTTTTATGTAATCACTTCTAGCTCTAGATATAGTGAAATTTCTACCTCTTGATCATCTTCATCTTCACAATCTATGTACAATAAATTTTTCTCATTGAATTGACAACCCTTCCTATACATTTTGTCATAATTGAAACATCATCCATTTTCTCTTCTTTCATCCATTTCTTGAGTCAACCTTGTTGGTCTAAGTGAGAGAGCATGATCTTTGTTATACTTATTGTGATTGATTTTATTATGGCCATATTGTTACGTTAAAATTTCATTTCCATAATGAATACATGCTCTAGAGATTTAGGTTCAAAGAGATTAACCTCATGTTGGATGATTTCCTAAGTTCCCATGAATAGGCCGAAAACATTATCCTTAGAAATATTATTTACTTTGAGACTCAGCTTTTGAAATTTTTAATTTTCTATCACTAGATATTTTTGTTAACGGTTTACCAAATGGCCAAATAATATAGTTCTCTTAATATCTACATAATGTGCTACCAATTTCACTACAAAAAATGGACTAATATATAACGTAATCCTTTTTTCGTTTCACAAATCCGTTGATACCATACATATTGCTCTTGTTCTAAAAGCAAGGATAGAATACCTAGCTTTTGTAAGGATGCCACTTGGAGCATATCAAAGTATTTCTCCATCTAAAAGATCCATGTCAAAGGATAATTACTATCAAAATTCCTCATGTCAGTATTCAAAATGTAGTAGTTCTGTGGTGCTAAATTGAATCCCTGATGAGGTTGATATTGGATTGAAAATTCATGATTATGATTATGTGGTTCAAGATTTATGATCTATAATTATGATAACATACTCCCAATATGATATTGATTCTTAAGAACATTCTTCTCCTTATGTTCATGATTTCCTTGGATCTCTAGGTCCATTTTAGGAAGCCTATCCAAGAGAAGAATTTCCATAGAAATCATCGTTTTTTATTTCTTCCTTAGTTTCATTAATCTAGTTTTCTATTTCTTCGCTATTTTCATTCCTTTTCTTTTATATTTTTTCCCTAGTGTCTATTCCTTCATGATTTTCTTTCATATTCATATCTATTTATTCCTTATTTTCATTCATATTCTTTTCCATTTCTCTATTAAGTTTATCTTAAGAAATTGGCGAATCCATTGTTTTCAACATAATACCATCCATTTTAGTAAATTTCTTCTCTAATTAAAATGATCTAAATTCTAGGTCTTTAGTTTCTTCACATGTCAAGAATGAGCCTTCATTATATTTATCTTTCATAGTAGATTTCTTTGTAGGCATGTTGAAAAATAATAATATCACTCATCTTAATCACAAATTTTAGTTAAAAAAAAAAAATCATCAACAAATAGGTCACTAGTAAGTTACATACCTTAATTTTGAGAATCTCATAATGGTTAAATTTTTATTCTCATATTTTTGAAATTCGAGCCCTTTTGGGTATTAAAAATTGTTTTGTAATAATTGGATATGTCTTTTCTACGATTACACAAGTGTTCATTGAGTTTGACGTGTCAAGTGAAAGTTATGGTAACATTCCTAGAATTTTCTTATTTTTGGCCTCTTCCCACAAGGAAACTCATATAGTGTGCCATGTGTCTGATTATTCAAATATCATTCCAAACATTGTACTTGAGGTATTTCCAGAAGTATCTTGAAATGTTGTAATATTTCACAGGAAAAAAGTCCCAAATAGGAAGATATAGCAAAAGCATTGAACTTACCTGTTTAATATTTTATTTCATGATTTTTCAAAACCCTTTCTTCCATAGGGTATAACTCTAAAAGCGTAGTGAACCAGATTATAGAAATTGAGCTAGCTACTATTCAAGATTATTGGAATATCTAAAACATTAGAGAAAAGTTTATTGGAAAAAATATAAATTGACTTGTGGGAGACATATTTTAGAAGTATTTGGGAATGGGTAATTCCTTAGAGCATACATCCAAAATTATAATGAACTAGGATCTGAAATTTGATGCGGATTTTCACCTTTATTTTTCCTCATTGCAATCCAAGTTTTGTGATTTGAAACATGATCTAATCTTTGGGGATAAGATCCGGGAGTCATGAATGTCGAGAGAAGAGGAGAGAAGATAAACAGATCTACCATGAAACTAATCACAAGAACAATGATACAAATTCAAGAACATAATACATCACAAAAACATGAAGAGAGAGAGAGATAGGATTAGATAATACGAATAATTCCACTGAAAAGAACCATCAAATGTAATGAGGCCAATTTTTAGGACCTTTTATTCTATACCTTTAATCTCTTACTATTTCCTTCCTATAATGTGTTTTGTTGATGGAGTCAACTTCAGTTAGCTTTGAACCCTTAAGTTACATATGGATTAAGTTGTCTTCTATATCAACATATTACTTTATGAGTTATACATCTAATCATAGATTTTAGGCCGCGTGAGCTTTAGGTCAATCCTTCCCCTTTAGATAATGATGACCCCCATCATTCAAAATACTAATAAAAAAAGGGACCCTATTATGTTCAATGTATCAAGATGATTACAATATATTAGATCTAATGAAAAAAATGGATTTGTGTGGTTCACCCATAATCGTGGGTTTTTGTATGATTGATAACCATCATGATTACAATGTGATAAGTGTCAATGAATACATGGGTTTTATGTGGTTAACCCATAAACATGGTTTTCTGGATGACTCATAAATGGGTTCATAATAGTAATTCTAGAGAATGTCTTTGTGTGGTTTACTGTTATGAAACCAACTCACAAAAAAATAGAAAAGATAGATCAACGCCTTAGAATTCAGCCTCTTCGAGGGGGCAACCTCCTTTACATTACACAAATGAACAATTCTTAAATGATACAAATGACAAGATCTCCTTTATATATATAGGAGTCTAAGGGGTCATAATATAATCAGAGCTGACATAACAATAATAATGTAAGGGCACAATAATAACAATATGGGGACTACATGGGCACAACGATATAATAAAGGGGTTGTACTAATAACAATAAGGGGTTACACCAGTAGTATAAGGACCTAACATGCCCCTCTCCTTCAAAAAGTGTTGTCCTTAATGCTTGAGTAGTTTTTTATGCTTCTGTATAAAATTCTTATCGTCCCATGTGGAATCTTTAGTGGGTAAGTTCTTCCACTTGATGAGATCCTTTGAAATTGATCAATTTTGTAGCTGTTGGGTTCTTGTTTCTGTGACTGCTCTAGGCTCCAATATGATTTTCATTTGTCGTCAAGTTCTTGCAATATTGTTTGAACTCATACCTTTTGCAACTTTTGAATGAGTGGCCACACTTCTTTGTCCTTCTTCCATTCATCCCTTGTTTCGTTTATCAAATCTAATGGATACTAGGAAATAACAAAGACAATGCTTCCGCATCCTCATCCTTCTTGAGAGTGCATCTTCAACAACATTTTCTTCCTTTTTTTGTAGATGATTCAAAGTCATACCCCAACATATTTGTGACCCTTTTCTATCTTCTAAAGATAACTTTTCTAAAAAGATTTAGGACTTCATGATCCATTTTTCCTTGAAAGGTTTCCCATTAGTTAGGTGGCCATTTCTTAAGTGCATGTAGTATTGCCAACTATTTCCTTCTCATAAATAGCTTTCTTGAGGGACATTTGTTTGTATGTATGTAACCATAAAAATAGCCAATCACCTACATCAAAACATCTTTCATTGCAATGTTGATATGCTTGTTGTTTCATTTGATTCTGCAACAAAGTGGCATTATCTTTTAAAAGTTGGATAACTTGTTGTTGATGCTCGATGTGATCTTTCACTACTTGAATATTTCTCTTGTTGATATGTTCTCCTATATATATAGAGTTTGAGGAGTGGTAATTTCTTCCAGTGCATTACAAGATATTGTCGAATTCATTTCTTGATTCTCTATGTGATCTTTCACTTCTTGAACATTTTTCTTCTTGATATGTCCTTCTATCTTAATAGTTTGAGGAGTGGTAATTACGGCCATTGCATTACAAGATATGGTTAGATTCATTTCTTATTTCTTGATGTGGTATTTCACTTCTTGAACATTTTTCTTCTTGATATGTCCTATCTTAAGACCTTGAGGAGTAGTAATTATTTCCAGTGCTTTACAAGATGTAGTTAGATTCATTTCTTCTTTCTCCGAGGTTGGTTCCTGGTGTATATACTCCTCTTTTGAATTTTCTTGATCCTTTTATTCCTGCTCTCCACAATCAATGTAAAATAATTTCTTCTCAACACACTTCTGACCTTTAATGTATTTTTTATCACAATTGTAACAAGGCCCTTTTTCTCTTTTTCCCTCCATTTGTTCTGGTGTAATCCTTGTAGGTTGTGGAAGGCTAGGAGAAACTACACTTCCATCTTTATAGTTGTGAGGGGTATACTTCCTTGTTGCCATAATTTTTCTTTCCACTTCGTAACAAAGACCTTTTTCTCTTTTTTCTTCCAATTGTGGTTGTGTTTCTCTAAAGAATGTGTTGCTCTTTGTATCCTCATAATGTGCTATAATTTCCTCTGTGAAAGTTGGCCACATAACAAGTGGTTTATGAGAACAAATCCATACCATAAAAATTTATCTCGTTCTAAATATGAAGATGCAATTAATAACTTTTGTAATAGTGATACACCATGTAGATCAAAATATTTCTCCATCTCTAGTATCCAATTTATCGGATCCTTGCCATGAGACTTCCTCATCTCAATTTTTCTTGATTTTAGGAGCTCGACCTTGAAACGACTATAACTTTGTAATTTCAGATATCCAAGGTCTTGAATTTATTCCTGTTGTAGCTCTTTGAGTTCTCTTTTTAACCCGATAAGTCTGATCATAATTTGATTATCCAAGAAAGAGTTATGCCAAATCCCCCACGGTGACCTAATTATAGACTAGCTCAGTAGAGCGAAATTGTACAAAATGCTGCATATCACTATTTCGACCTTAATATTTAAAACTGATATACAAAAATCTACAGGCAGTCCTATTTTTAAAACTTCTTACAAAATTTCAATCTGATTCTCAGAACAAAAGTTATGACGATTTTCCCAAGGTCACTTGTTTAAGATGTAATTTAGGAGTCTGCAAAAACTCTAACTTCCTCAGATCATCTATCTGAAAATATATTGAGAAAAGATCTGAAATTCACACCCAAGGTTTCATGCGATTTCATCTCAAATGGGTTTTTGTCTTAGCTTCTGAAATGATGCAAAAAAGCAGTTGTAGCGAAAATTCCACGAAGTCTTGTTTGGAGAAGTGAAATGCTAGAATCCAAAGCTCTGATACAAAATTTTATGAAGCTAGCTCACAAAAAGATAGAAAATATAGATCAACGCCTTAGAATTCAGCCTCTTTGAGGTGGAAACCTCATTTACATTACACAAATGAACAATCCTCGGATGATACAAATGACAAGACCTCCTTTATATATATAGGAGTTTAAGGGGTCATAATATAATAAGAGCTGACATAACAATAATAATGTAGGGGCACAATAATAACAATAGTGGGCTTCTATGGGGAACAATAATAACACTATGGGGACTACATGGGCACAACAATATAATAAGGGGGTTGTACTAATAACAATAAGGGGTTACACTAGTAGTATATGGACCCAACATTTACTCTTAATTATGTGTTTTTCGATGACCCAAAACCATACCTTTTTTTTTTTTGAATTATTATGGCCATGAAACTCTTGTTATAGCTTTGTTGAGAAATTTTTCTACCCTTGGTGAAATCAAACTTTGTTGAAAATTCATTGGAGGTATTGAATATATGTTTCCTACAATATAAGATACTTACACTATGATTATCTATGGAGTGAAAAAGTCATTCCTAAAACTCAAGGTATGCATGGTTTCATAGCTTTACAAACATGTGTGAGTTTAATCAATGATATCTCTAAAAATAGGAAGCCAAGTAAAATTCCATTAAATGAAAAAATGAGCTAATAGAAAATCCTTTTAAATGATTTATCATGCACCCTCTGAAGTGAAATATAGAGTTCATATCACATGCATGAAGTTTGTTGCATATTTATTCCCTCCATTTGATCCATTATTATGCTTCTATGCCAGCCATACCACCATAAACAAGACAAGAAATGATTGAAATAAGGTTTTGTTAGCTTCTATGTATTATATTCCTATAGGGTGTCTTGTTGATGGATTCAACTTTGGTTAGGTTTAAAACGATTAGTTACACATGAATTAAGTTTCCTTTTCCATAAAAATATCTTTATAAGCTATACATATAAAGATAAGTTATAAGTCCCCTTAAAATTCAAACCAAAACCTCATAGAGGAGAAGGGTAATAGTGAAAATGGCGAGCTAACCTATTTCAGATAGATTTTAGGAGCATTCATAAAACCTAGCTTCCTTGGAACATATCTCCAAAAATATAGCAAAGAAATATCTGAAATTTGAAGAAGACATTTCCTCAAATGTCTTCTTAATATTCTTCAAATTTTACCATGTGAAACCTCCCAAAAAAATATACAGTAGAAAGACCACAATGGCCTTCATGAGTTTTGATAACAAATTCTATGACCGTTGGGCCTTAAAAATGAGAAGAAACCAATAATTATAGTCCTCTTAGAGGGAAAAACCTCCTTTTATGATAAATACAATGTGTATTAAAATATATGATGATTGTAGGACTAGGTATCCTTAGTATATATATAGGAGATAAGTGATACAATTATAAGAAAATGCGACCATGAGGGGTTTTAGTCTACATAATAATACAATTTCTAAATATTGAGGGAATAGTGTTAACATGGGTCTTATTTCAGGCTTAAAAGTGTTTCCATGACACATAAGCTAAAATTGACTCTCTTTTTTTCATTAATTCAATTTAATTTTATTTGGAGAAGTTTTTGTTAGAGAATGGAAGTTCATAAAACATTTTCATGGTTGTTCCATTTCACTACTAGGATGCATATTAATATTAAAAGTTTCGTTCTCTATCAAATTCTCTTTATCGAAAGGTCAAAGCATAGATTGTCCACTTGTTTACATTTATATGGATTTAGTAGTTCATGGGTTGACATATTTAGATTACCGTTTGAAACCCAATGATTATATAATGGTTGACCAGTCACGGTGTCTTAGAAAAATCAAAGGAAAGGGTGAATTTCTAATGCTACAAACAACTTTCATTCAGAGTATGTTAGTTTTAGTGAAACCAATGCTAGAAAGCGCTTTATTCTACTAGATTTTTCTTGTAATTGTTTGATAAAGAATATTATATGTTTCTAGAAGGAGATATTTTACATTCTTATTTTATTGTAAAAGTAGAAAGGATGAATTCCTCTAGTGAGGTGGAAATCCCTTGAAAATAAATGCAAAGGTGGATGGGGATTTATAATTTCTTATCATTTTTTAGAAACTATTGGAGATGAAAAACATATGAGGAAGCCTGATTTTTTAAAACCTATAAGGGAAAATTATGCATCAAAAACTCATTAGCTATTATTTATTTGAGTAATGGATTAGAGTTGAGACAAATTCAATGATATTTTCACTAAATATGTGGAAGGATTTGATTTTTTTTCTTTCCTCATACTTGGATGATCAGTGGTTTATAAAATAGGTAAGAGTGATCATTTTCAACTTGGGGAATTTCCATGGGTTTGAGGGGTAGAAATTATATTATTTTTCCTAATTTGATAGATCAATCGAGACCTTGTTTACCTACCATAAGTTTTGATGTATAAAATGAATTTAGTATAGGTGTAGTGCTTCAATGTCGGCCTTGAAAAAAATAGATAGGACAAATGGGGGGACCTTGCACAAAAATGTACTAATTTAATTCAATATCTATCTAGGAATTATATTCTTTTCAACTATGAGGAAATTCAAGAATTATGGTCTTAGAACAAGTATATAGGTATCCTAATCATGAATATAGGATAATAGTCTCTTTATGGTGTAGATGAATTAGAGGATGACGAATTTGGGTGCTTGACCTTCTAGAAGGTAGAATTTTCCTTAAAGGCTTGAATTTTCCTATGAATGGAATTAAAAATTAGTATTAATGTGGCATGGGATTTTTTTTTTTTTCTTTCATGGCCTAAACAAATTTCCTTTTGTGAATTTGAAGAGGAACGAATAAACCATCATTTTATTTCTTGCTCATTTTTTACACATCGGTGTAAAAAGGTATTTTGGATATTGTAATGCCTAGAGTCTCAAATAGAGGGGTGATTGAATGGTGTATGAGGATTTGGATGTATGGTAATTTGGTGACATGTTTTTTAGAGCTTCCTTCATATATTCCTTGTGGGCTATGGTTTTATAGGAATAATATGATATTTAAAGATATTAAATTCTTATGAGGGCTAATTTCTCACACAATTAAGATGAAATATAATGAAACCATATTGAAATAAGTTATATTATATTGTTAATCCTTATGGGGATTCTCATTTTAGTTATGAATTTCAAGGATGGATCTTTGAGGAGAATGTTACAGGACTCTAGGTATTTGTGGGGTCGGTATTATTGTACATGTTTTTGAGGATCATTTGCACTTGCTAAAATTGGGAGTAGGATCGGATGTGAAGTTAATTTAACTAAATGAAATTATTTTATTTTCTTAGGACAATATCTC